>CAUYRT010077820.1:0-17693 GCA_963574885.1 Lepilemur ruficaudatus | reverse complement strand
GAAATTAATTGGCCAACTAAAAATATATACAAAAAATGAGCTGGGCATGGTGGCGCATGCCTGTAGTCTCAGCTACTCGGGAGGCTGAGGCAGGAGGATCGCTTGAGCCCAGGAGTTTGAGGTTGCTGTGAGCTAGGCTGACGCTACGGCACTCACTCTAGCCTGGGCAACAGAGTGAGACTCTGTCTCAAAAAAAAAAAAAAAATACTATGCATGAATGAAAAGTAAAAATGCAAGGCAAGGTTAAAGCACAATCTGATTAAGACAGGGAGGCAGGTCCTTGTAACTGGGCTCCATACTCAGGCTCAGTATTCAAGGTCTTCCACAGGAACAGGTCGTGGAGTACTAAGTACATAACCAACAAGTTCTTAAAGCAGAAGAATATAAGGAAGACTCCAGGGCTCAAGAACCTCACTGAAGACTACTTATGGTAGTCCTTAAGTCAAAGCCTGGCCCAATATGGAATTGGACGTTATCTTAGAGACACTCATAAGCCTGCATCTGCCCCAAAAGGTCCTTTCCAACCACTTGCCACAGTGAGCCAAACTCTACCACTGGAGATCCTTTAGGTACACAGGTCTCCCTCTGCTTTAGACCTTAGCACAATGAAATCCCATCAGAAACGGGGGACAGAGTAACCCCTCTCTGGTTTTTGACTAGTGCCTGGCATGACCCTCTCCTCTTAATCTGAGGGATCCACACTTATACAATCTTTCAAGGCAAATTGCTTCCTCCCCCCTTCTAACCTGTACATATTTTTATCCTTAGTCTCTAATGCCATTTGCTCCATGTCTCTCCCCCTGTTCTCTATCAATACCCCAACAATCTGATTCACCTCTGTATCTCCTAGCATCTGCACCCCAGCTCCCATGCACACAGTAGGTGGTCAATGAACATTCTGTGAATGTATAAGGTATGACTTTCAGATTACAATGTTCGCAGTAGGGCTTTGAGGGAGTAGACTGTGAGCTAGGAGGGTCTTAACAGGAAAGACACCTAGCAGGGGCATGGGACAAGCAGTCCAGTTCAAGAAGCGTACCACGGAGTAGCTGAACATAACAGCAGGATGCCTGAGCACCTGAGAGAGGGTGGGACAGGACAGAAGGGGATGGTATGAAGGAGTAGGAAACAGACTTGCCCACACGTTCTAATGCTCCGCACCTGACCAGCCTCTGGGGCGGAGAGGAGGGACAAAAAAGACAAGCTCTGTCTCCATGACGTCATTTCTAAGGGCATTTGCCAAGAGCTGGGTTATGGGAGACCAGGAGCTCAAAAAGAAGAAAGCATTTATAGGAGTCAGCTAGGAATCAGTAGGACAGAACAAGGGGGTCAAAAAGCTTTTTTTTTTTTTTTTTTTTTTTTTTAGAAAACATCAAGTTATAGACGCTTATTTTGCCTCTTTCCTGAAAGATGCTAATCTTTCCTAGACTGTCACATACTATTTCCAAAACCCTCTGGGAGCCCTCTGTACACAGGGCAATGGCCTGGGTTTGACAGCCTGAGAGGGCTGGCTCCCATCCTGCAGTGCCTCCTGGGCCAGCTACCAGGAAGCTCATAGGCAGCTCAAGAGCTGATGGCAAAAAAAGACACCTGTACTAGTACTAGTACACCTTGGCCCTGTACTAGTTGAGCTTCCACACACAGAAACTGTTTAGTGATTAGTAAATGCAAGAAGTCCCAAATCAAAACACTTAACTGTTTTACAATCTAAATTTTTAAACTATCCAAAAATTATTCCAGCCCATTTTTCCAAAACTACTAGCTGTTATAATCATCACATGGCTTTTAAGCAGGACTTCCTCTTACCCAGCACCTTGACCTTTGCCACCCCACAGCACCCAGGGTGATAATGTGGACATCTGGAAAAAAGAGGGGGCCCCTGCACCCAGCCACACTTCCCCACTACTGGAACACCTAGCAAGTCTCAAGGACAGCTAGCCCAGAGGCCACCTAGGTAATGATCTGAAATAGACCCAAAAATGAAATAGGAAGACCCTTCTACCAGTTTTGCTTGTAATTTTTGCATTATGCCCATATGTAATAAATGCTACCATTATGATGGTATTTGCCAAAAACATTGAGCTTCTCAGATGCAAGGTATTTAGTACCAGCAGGTCCCCAGTCACACAAGTTCAAGCTACACCAACTGCTTCCACTCTCTGCCATAACTAAGGTTTCAACCAAGAAGGCCCTTGCTTCCTGATAACACAGTGCATCATAAGTAAAACAGGAACTGGCAACCGCAAATGGTTGTCAGTGGTCTCTGGGAAAAAACAGCAAAGCAAGTAAAACTACCCCTGCCCCTCTCAGCTCCAGTTTGGAAAGGTCACCAGAAACTGGTGTGGCCCTCTGGCCACCCGAAGGACCTGGCTGTGGCTCCCAAACAAGTACCCCTTTCCCCTACAAGTACTCGAGCTTCAAAACTACCTTCACTGCTCCCTCTCCAGCCCAATACCAAACCCAAACTGCCCTTCCCGACCAGTTTAGGACATGGACAGGGATTGGACAATCCAAGGTCTGAATGACACAAAGGCTCCTTCTGACCCAGAGGCTGACATAATAGCTCCGGACTCACCCAACAGGCATTACAATAATTGATTTAAAGATGAGAATAGCAATATACACATATTCATCAATTAATGAAATCAGCATTAAGCTTTATATTAAACTCAAAATTAAGCCACTTAAGCACAAACTGTTTTATTGTATTTATATACTTTTTAAAAAAATATAAAGTGCTTTAGCACAAATATTTCTAACTGCTGTTTCACATCAGAAACTGGAACTGGGTTATTCTTCAACAACAGGACGCTGCCAGGGAGCAGCAGGGCTGTTTACAAAATGACCCCAAAGAAAACATCACACTCCATGTATTTTCAAACCCATGGAGAATAACTATGAAATCAAAGCTGAGTCTTAAATCTCATTTCAATTCCAACTTTCCTCCTACCAAAGGAAAGGAGGCATATTGTTAAGTTCAAAAGACCAAATAAGATATCAAAAAGCTGCCTGTGAGCACCAAACAAAAGATATGTCATATAATTTATCTGCAAATGCTAAAAATGCAATTATGCCTCTGCCTACATGTCATTGTGTTTTGTCATAGGTATTTCTAAATAATGCAGTCTGAGTGAAATGTCCATTTTTCCTAGCTAATACAAGGGCAAGAAGGGAAACTGACATTTTGGTGATTGTCTACCTATCATGTGCATCAAACTTTGATATAAGAAGTCTTTGAAATTGCTAAATGTCACTTAATATCCACTCTCCCTTTCTTCCTTGTAATAGAACCCCCAGTTTTTTAACTGATACCCAGAATAAGAACTGCAGTTCCCTTTTGCAGCTAGGTGTGGCCATGTGGCTACACTCTAGCCCAGCAGTTCTCAAAATGTGCTGGGGACACCTGGGAATCCGCAAAATTCTTTTATGTAGTCCATGAGGCCAAAACTATTTTCATAATAATACTAAAGCATTATTTGTCTTTTTAATGCTCGTTTTTCCATGAGTGTTCAGAGAAGTTTTTCAGAGGCTACATGATACATGTGATACCACAACAGACAGAAGCAGAAATGAAAACCCGGCTAGCTTCTATTAAGCCAGACATTAAAGAGACTTACAAAAATGTAAAGCAGTGGCAGTTCTCTCATTTACAGTTGGAAAACAGTTACCCTTCATTAAAAAAAGTAATTTATGCTAACCTATAATAGGTTTTTTATTATTCTTAAATAAGTATTTTTAAAATTTCTCACTTTTAATTTCTAATACACAAAATATGTATATTGGTTTTCTATTGGTGCTATAACAACTACAAATTTGGTGACTATAAAATAACACAAATTTATTATTATAGTTCTGGAAGTTACAAGTCCAAAAATGGATCTTACAGGAATAAAAACAAGGTGCTGTCAAGGCCAGTCTCCCCCTTGGAGGGTCTATAGGAGCACTGCGACCCTTGCATAACTCCTAGGCTTGTGGTCCGCCTTCCAGCAACAGCATTACTCCAACCTCTGCTTCAGCCCTCATATCTCTTTCTCTTTGACTCTCTTAGAAGAACTTTTATGATTATACAGGGTCCACCTGGATATTCAGGATACTCTCCCTATATCAAGATCATTAACTTAATCACATCCGTAGTCTTCTGCCATGCAAAGTAACATATTCACAGGTTCTGGGGATTAGGACATGGACATCTTTTAGGGCCATTATTCTGCTACCACAATATGCTACATATAACCCACATAAGCAAAGCTCTTTGGGGTCCTCAATAATTTTTAAGAGCATAAAGGGGTCCTAAAACCACAATATTTAAGAAACCACTGCTCTAACATGTGAACAGATTAAGGTAGTTATTAGCTGTGAAAAATAAAACTCAGAAAAGCTAAGTGATTAACCGAAGTCCTACAGACTGTGAGTAGAACTTCAACTTGAACCCAGGTAGTCTGGCTACGATGAACCTAGTATGGTTCCCCCTGTGCCATGCTGCAACCCCTGAACTTTCTGACCGTAGCAAAAGCAAACAAAAATTATTCTGCAGGCATCAAATAAAGCACATGATAGCAAGCACCCAGATGTGAATTTGGTGAGCAGAAGGGAAGACAAGTTGGAAAGGAAGGTGTTTAAAATAATCCTAACTTTTTAAAACCATATTTAGGAAGATACTAATTAATTATCTCGTGTGAGAAAGGAGCCCAACATTACAAATGGCAAAGGGTTACAGTGCCAAGTCATACAGAGATGAGTAACGGTTCTCACTGCAGAGAAACATGATTATGACTAAAGCCCGGGAGACACAACTAGCACTACTCTGGGTTATATGTGGGGCCTGATCACCAAAGGCAGACTCATGGTCACTTGTCTTGACAACGACTGTCAGGCCCCAGTTTTTAACACCCTAAGTGACATAGACATCTGAAAGACCGCATTTTGGGGCTGTTTCTCTGCATCTTTTTGATATGACCACAGTCATAGCTTCACAGTAAGAAAGAAACTGCACTCAGGTGAACTCTGTTGAAATCATGCTAATGATCCAAATCACAACCTTAAAAGGGACACATTTATAGTAAAAAAAAAAAAAAAAAGAGAGAGAGAGAGAGAGAGAGAGAATGAGAGGCTCAAAGGGCCACTTCCTGCTCTGCCAAATGAGCTGTCCGGCCCAAGCCAACAGAACTGGAGTGAAGGTAATCACATAGCTTTCCCTACTCCCCAGCAGGGAGCACTTGAGGCTGATGGCCCCCAGGCACAGAAGGCCAGGTGGGGAACCCCTCGGGAAGCCCTGCCATCCCTGGCAAACTTCTCCAGTCCTACTTTCATCGCTACCCAGCTCCCCAGGTGAGCTTCTGGGGTGCTCATAACCCAACCATTTGGAATGCAAAAACCAACAGCAGTGCCTGAACTGACAGCCAAGAAAAACCCAAGAATAAAAGGATACAGATGTAAGTTACTACTCACTGGGATTTGCTATCCAAGGGGAAAAAAAGCCACAGAATTTTCTAATATTTACATTTTCCACATGAAAGTGTGGAGCCAATACCAGGCAATTCCTCAGAGAATCTCTATCATATAGCTCAGCATTTCCTAGGAATGTTTTCAGAGCCTGCCTTTTCTATGATTATACTAGCATTAGAAAAATCCTACCTGTAACCTACAAAGCATAAAGACTTTTGCCAATTAGAGACATGCCTAACCTATCACTTTCATCCCCAAATCTACACACACCTGTCAGATCTGTGTAGCCTCTAAAAAGGTACAGTTGCCTACAGGTGATCATTCTGTTGTAGAATGAATAAAAAAACTATTAAATCAGCAATCTCATTTGACAAGCAATCCCATTTTGAAAGAATTTTTTTCATGTGCCAAAGCCCAAGGCAACTTTAGCATTTGATGGACCAAAAATTTCACGCTGATTTCTATGCCTATTAAGGAGATGTAGAATGTAAGAATGTTGGAGCTTACAGAGATGATGCCTCTAATTCACAACAGCAAACATCTGTTTCTGAATTCCATGTGAGGAAGAAAGGCATCCACAGGCAGAGATCCACAGCTAAATCTTTATCTCTAGGATTCTGGATAGAAAGAAAAATGACACTTTGACAGAAAACAGATTGAGAGGCATAATAAATTGATGCTGAATAGGTACTCTGTTCTGATGAGTTATTCTAAGAGTAGTAATTCCAACTACCAAGGGAGTAAATATTCAATATTAACTAGAAAAAGAATTCAGGCAAATGTGTAAGGATATAGTATATGATGTGGTTTAGCTAACTTTCAAGAAGATCATTATTTTATTATTTTCTTTATCCTTAGGTGAAATAAAGGAAAGTAATTTAAAGTTTAAAGGGCTTTTAAAAATTGATAAAGGGCATGTACAGAAAACTAATTTTTAAAAATTACTTGTGGGCATCCCTAATTCAGGAATTACAGTGAATTAGATATTTGCAAGGCACTTCTGTTATACTATAAGTAGATTCAGGATAAATTATTTTTAAAAACACATTTTAATGCATTGGTTAGCTCCAGGTAGAGAAACAAAACTCATGAGAATATGGCAAGAACAGTGCACTGAAACCTAAGCAAAGAGCACTAAGGAGTGAGCAAAGAAGAATGCCAAAGCTGCCCTGGAGGCAACTATGAATACCAGCAATGAAATGGGGCTTCTAGACCTCCAGCTTTAATCAAGGTGGGGAAAGCCCAACCTGACATCAGGTTTCCAAAGGGAACAAAAGTGGTCCTGGGTCTGTAGCATCCTCCTGGCTGCTAGTACAAACGCACACAAATCTCAAGAAATAAATACCTGAAGATTCTAAGACATAATTATCAAGCAAATATTAGCATATAATTAAAACTTACCATGCACACTAGGAAAGATGCACAAAAACAGATTTAGAACACCAAGGATTTCAGATACTGGCATTATCAAATACTGGATATAAAATAACTTTGGTATTGTCCGAAGATATGAAAGATGAAGCCAAAAAAATGAGCAACCTGGCCGGGCGTGGTGACTCACGCCTGTAATCCTAGCACTCTAGGAGGCCGAGGCTGGAGGATCGCTCAAGGTCAGGAGTTTGAAACCAGCCTGAACAAGAGCGAGACCCCATCTCTACTAAAAATACAAAGAAATTAATTGGACAACTAAAAATATATAGAAAAAAATAAGCCAGGCATGGTAGCACATGCCTGTCGTCCTAGCTACTTGGGAGGCTGAGATAGAAGGATTGCTTGAGCCCAGGAGTTTGAGGTTGCTGTGAGCTAGGCTGATGCCACGGCACTCTAGCCCAGGCAACAGAGTGAGACTCTGTCTCAAAAAAAAAAATGAGCAAGCCAAAAGAAACCACCAAAAAACATCTAGGCAGAAATAAATATTTTAGAAACAAAAAAATACATAATCATTGAAATTTAAAACTCAATGGCTAGGTTAAATAGAAGATTTAACAAAGCCAAAGACAGAATTATTGAACTAGAAGCTAAATCTTAAGAAATTACCCAGAATAAAGCAGAGAAAAATAAGGAAAAAAATATAGAACAGAAATAAAAACATATGAAAGATAAAAAGAGAAGTTCTAACATCCATTTAATCAAAACCAAAAGACAATAGAGAATGGAGAAGAGACAGGATTTAAAGCATTAACAGCTGAGAAATTTTCAGAGCTGATTAATAAAATGAATCCACGGATACCTAAAACACAACAAAAATAAAAAATAGAAAGCTGTACATAGACACATTGTAGCAAAATTACAGAACACCAAGGACAAGCAGACAAACTTAGAATAAGTCAAATCATCTACTAAAAAATGGCTAATAAAAGACTAACAGATGTCCTAATAGAAACATGAAAGCTATAGAACAATGGAACAGTATATTCACAATGCTGGGAGAAAATAACTGTCACTGAAGAACTGTAAAACAAAGACATTTCAGAAACCAAAATTGAGAGAAGTTACCACCAAGAGATTCTTAGGGGAAAATAAAATCTGAAGAAGGTAAATATCATCAGAGGAAAGGAAGGGAAGAGAAACAGGAAATGGTAAACATATAAAATTAAACAAATACCATCTCTAAACAGTAACAGTTGTCTAATTGGTATGGTGAAACAAATAACAGAACTCAAATACTGAAAAGAGCATGTAAGTACAGAAGGAGAGAGTCTTCATTAGGTGTCCTTTTGTGTTAGTCTAAAAGGTGATTAGATTACCTTAAATACTGACTTTAAAACTGTTAAGTGTGCACAGTGTACTTTCAAAGTAATCATCAGAAGAACAGAAACAGAATGTATAATTTCCAAATCAGCAGAGAAAAAAACTGAATTAAAACACAAACCAACAACAACGTCAATCCAAAAGAACAAAGTGTAGCAATAAAAATGTGCCATGTACACATAGCTAAAAGAGAATTTCAGACTATACTTCAAAAATCAAAAACAAAAACACAAAAATAAGGTGTATTAGCCATACAAGAAAAGAATGAAAATTTGTCTGCATTAAAACGCTCTGTTCTCCAAAGGATACTAAAAAAATGATGTTCAATCTCACTATTAATCAGTGACAATGATACACTATTTTACACACACTAATAGGGCAACAAAATACCAAAAGTTGGAGGGAAGTGAGACCACAGATGAACTGTGATTGACTCTCCCAATAGAATTTTATTTAACCAGATAAATTTACTACTATTACATGCAACAAGTAAAGCTTACAACATAACCAAGCAAAAAAGTGCAAGTTGAAAAATACTACATGCAATATATCATTCTTTTCAAGCTTAAAAACAGCAAAACTAAGCAATATATTGTTTGGATACACATACAAACATAATAGTCACGTGCCAGAATGGAAATCAACAATGACACTAAAAACATCATTTAGTTCAGCTGACTTTTATGTTCTAGATCAAACTCTTTATCTCATCTCACACTTCCACTCTGAGCAGCACTGGCCTAGACTGTTCAACTGCCGAGAAGAGGGCAGACCTGGCAACTACAACATAATCTTCCAGGATAGAAGCCTCAATCAAAAGCAATTCCAAATTAAGGGGAAAGGTCTGGCCCCACATGACATCCTAGAACCTCTTCCACCTGGTTGATGTGACTCCAGATCCAGCAGTGCCCTTTTCTGTCATTTCCCGTGACTCAGGCTAATACTACTTCCCATGTCCTTTGTTTTGCACATTTCTACCGCCCTGGCCCATGTTGCTTGCCTCCTCCAAGGAGCGAGCTGGCCTCTTCAATTCTTTTTCCTACCTTCCCCAAACCCCGCTGGCCTTTCCTTGGCTGATTTCATCCTGGGGCACCACGAAGGCCTGAAGTTCTCCATCCCATCAGAGCCTCACATGCAATCTCAGAACAAAGTAGGAGCAATTACAAGGAACTTCAGATCCATGAGTTCTTTGAGGATGGATGAAATGCTGATTTTGACTCACCTGTATTGCCTTTTATATACCCTCTGCTGTGCTCCAACTTCACTGTTTTTAAAATTCAGAAAGTCCACAACTCCTTCAGTCACTGAAGCTTTGCCTGGAATAATAAGGGCAAGAAATTAGGAAGGAGGAAACCAGAAGGAACCAAAGGGTCCACTGGGGAAAGAAACTCCCTCGTATAATCAATCAAGTAAAAACTTCATCTTTAGTAGGAAAAAAGACACCCAAATTAAGGAAAATCTCTACCTTACTCTAAGCCATTTTAATCAAAACTATTAATAGTAACTTAATGTTTGCAGAAAAAAATCATTATTATTTACAAAGAGCTTTCACATGCATTTTCTCATAAGATCTTGAGAGTAGACAAGTATTATGTTAAGATGCAGCAATTAAAGTTCCCAAAGGTTAGGGAACTTTCCCCTGACTACTCAACCAGCAAGTGTCAAAGAATAAATTAGAGCCCAGATCTATGACACATTGTTCAAAACTCTTCTATGACACCAAACGGCATAATAATTTCAACTTGAACAGCAATATTATTATTTCTTCTTGAACTAGATATGCTTTCTTAGCCAACAGGTATAGAATGGCTTTGCCTGCTAAGTGACAGAGACACTACCATAGGATTAATGTATTTACCACAGACAACCCAAAGGGCAGAAAAGCCATACCAAGGTAAGAGACAACATATCTTTTTCAACATGCCTTCCTTTTCTCGTTAAGTCATAGTTATAACTGCTGAGCTTTTTAAAATTTATTATTTGGAAATAATTTCAAGCTCACAGAGGAATTGTAGAATAATAATAGTACAAAGAGTACTCATGTACTCTTTATCTGGATTCATCTACTATCAACATTTAACCCATCTACTTAATCAACCACTCGCTTTCTCCACACTTGACATTTTTTTTTCTGAGCCACGTGGAGACAAGTTCCATACAACATAGTCCTTTAACTCAAATACTTCAGAATTTATTTCCTAAGAATAAGGATATTCTCATAACCGCAACTTAGTTATCAACCTTAGTAAATTTAATATTGATACAATACTTTAATCTGCTGCTCTATTCAGTTAACCCACTAATGCTCTTTATGGTATTTCTTTTTCTTCCAATTCAGGATTCAGTCCAGGGTCAGGTATTGCATTTAACTGCCATTTCTCTTTAGCTTCCTTTAACCTGAAACACACAGCTTTCCATTGTCTTTTATGACATTAACACTTCAGAAGAAGACAGCCTCTCCCCTTTTTTATATTAATAGAACATTTCCATTTTGACTTGTCTGACATTTCCTCAGGTGATTCCTCATGATTCAGTTCAGATTATGCATTCTCAGCCAAAAAACTACTGAAGTGATGTTTTCTTCTCTGGATAGCACATCTGAAGGCACATAAAGTCTATCTGCCCCAGTTTGGTGATGTTAGTAATTTTGATCGTCCAGTCAAGGTGTTGTCCAATTCCTCCAGTGAAAAATGACTACTTTTCCCCTTGCAAGTAATAAGTAATCTATGGGGAGACACTTTCAGACCATGCAAATAACATGTCCCTCATCAAAATTTCCCCCTAGGTTTGCATCCACTGGTGACGCTGCCTGATCAAAACTTTATACTGTGGTGGGTGCAACATGCTGGCTGTTCCAACTGCAGCACTCCCTCCATAGTATCATTGATTACCCAGCGTTCTACATTATTTGTTTGTCTATTTATCTACTTAGGATCAAATGGGATACATGAAGTCCTCCTTTTTAAATGATTTACAATTTATACCTGTACTTAATTATTTTGATGTTCAAATTGTCTCAGACTTAGCCAGGAGAGTCCCTTCAAGCTAGCTCCCGTATCTTTGTGACATACTCCATCTTTTTTTTAATTTTATTACTTTTAATTTCTTATTTTCTGACATTAAAAAAAAATTGTCCTGTTCGTCTCATACCTTCCCTGCCTCTGCCCTGGATGTCATCACTTCTCCAAAAAGAAGCTCCTCTCTGTGGAGGATGCTGCTAGAGACCAAGATCTGGTATAACACTGTTTTACAGCCACCATTTCTACTGATTACTTTTCATTTTGAATATGGGTTACATTCCCTGCTTCTTCTCTATCATAAGGCAGACAATTAGAGAGTGTTCAGTTTTGTTCTGGTGGCAGCTTAATTTCCAGTGGATACTCCTGATCCTGTCAGGCCTGATTTTATACTTGGTTAAGACAGGTCTATTTCAGTTATGTCCTTAGTCCTAGCTTATCACCCTTACTCTAAGGTATGGTCCTTACACATCCGGGGGGGGGGTCTCAACAGAATGGCTAAGGTGTTCAGCAAGGTCTCTCCACCTGGGCTAGGCCAGACCCCAACATCTCTCAGTAACGCATGGCCTCTGGCACTGCCACCTTGTTCTTAACCTGATAGCAGCTGTTCTCTGCTAGGTCTCACCTGGGGGAGGTCTCAGCCCTCGTGAAGCTCCCTCCTCTCCAGTATCCTGCCATACAAATTCCAGCATCTTCAGCAGCCGTGAACTCCAATATCTGCTACGAGACCACCATGCTCTGCTAGGGCTCACCTCCCTTTACCATGCAAGGAAAGGGCTGAAGTAGAAAACCAGGGCAATTGTGGGTCCCCCTCATGTGATTCTCTTCTCCCAAGAATCACAGTCCTGGCTGCCTGTTGCCTCCACCTCATAGATAGTTGTCCCATTTTCTAGTTGTCTACTGCAGGACGGCAAGACCAGTAACCGTTACCTATCTTTTTCTCCTTAGGCCTCTATCATTAAGTAATGACTGAGGAACACAGGGCTGCTCTTCTGGGAAGGGTTAAGAATCACACACTCTCAACATATAATAAATGCTCTTTATTTAAACAATTCAAAGAAACTCACTTTCTAACAATCTGTTTCTTAGAAATGCATGTGCTTACTTTTACTGCAGCACTGTGGCAAGAGATATGCTCTCTAGCAGTGAGACCATTCCAAATTAAATGACAGAGAAATGTCTCTATTCCTTCCAGAAAGCTGATACTGACTTCAGATAGCCAGCTGGCTATCACCCTCATATACATTTGCATTTATTTCCATATCTCTTCCTCCAAATGGCATACACAGTGCTAGAGTCTATCCAAAGCAACGAAAGTTAGTTGAGTTGCTGTTCTTCAGTTTTCTTGTTTATGTGTAGGCACTTAGGGGTGGGGAGAAGATTCCTTTTCACATAAATCATGTTCTGGTGTATTTCCATTTCTACTTCTAATCACTCTTGAGAAAATAATCAGAAAACAATAGTCACAAAGAAAACTTGTAACCCCAGTTACAAAGCTAATCAAAAGAAAACTGGCAAGTAAGAACAGTATGTCATCACATACTAGAGAAAAGAGGATTTTGCAATCACAGGAAAACAGAGAACAGGTCTTTCCCCGCACAGACCAGATTTGTGCCCACCCCATGTATACACACTTGTGCAATGTTCCAATCAGTGTGCCAGGCTGAAATGTGGGACAGCCTCTTGCTACTTCTTGAGCAGATTTTCTCTGCATTAGAAATTGCAGCCCATCTAATTCATTTTCTCAAAGGAATCAATGCATGACAAGTGACACCTTTCTTCAGGTTTTTACTTCAGGTCTCCTGAAGCTTAAAAGCAAGCATCTGATGTCAATACAGTGCTTATTTGTCCCTTTGCCCCACTCACTGTCCAGGAATTCCCCATCCTCTCACACCTCTTAGCAAAGTCTTCTCACAGGTCTCGGTGTCTCCTGTGGACCCCGTTGAATTCTGGTTCCTCAAGTCTGCCTGTGTCCAGCATCCTAATTAAGTATAAATTCTTCTGTGAGTCCTCATTTCCCAGGATTTCAGCCAGAGCCCCTGCCTGGGCTTGATAAAACAAGGAACTCACAATTGCTCCCTGCCCACTATTTCATCTCCTAACACCTTATGCCTCACTACTAGTAACACTCATAGCCATTTCCCCTGTGAGAAACACCCTTTCTTCCCTTGGCTAACTCACTGGGCCTTGACAACCTCTGGGAAATTTTTTGTGACCACCATTCAAAGATCTGTTAGTGTCCCACCCCATGCTCACTTTTTCAGTAACTGACTTTACTAACTTTACATGGAGTGCTTTCCATGAGCTAGACACAGATGGGCACGTAACATGCATTATCCCATTTAGTGCTGCCACTAATTCTGTAAAGTAGTTGCTGTTATCATCAGCCCACTTTATAGATGAGCAAACACGCGGAGAGGCTGCACAGCATCCCTACGCTACACAGCTGGGGCGGGTCAAGCCAAACAGCTTATAGGCTTTTCACTATAAACAACATGAAACATACTTCATTGAAAAAATCAACACCATAACATGTGCTTCCAGGAAAAAGGCCCAGAATGTCAATTGTGACCCCACAACAATACTAAAAAGGGCAAGAATCCTTCAGAAGAGGGTGCCATACAGAGACCCATAAACTAACATCAACTATAATGCTCACAATAAAGACCAAGACAGAGTAACCAGCAATTTCTAAGAGTTGGCAATATACACATGGTTCAGGTAAAATAATGTTTAGAAGTAGTGGGGGAAATGGGGAAGGATGCTCTTACTATGGACCAAAAAAAAAAAAAAAAAAGGTATTAAATCAAAGATTAAGAAGAGTTTTCAGAGGGAAGAGTCTGGAACATTTGTAAAATTAAATCAATTCCATTCAAGAAGTTCTTATATTGTGTAACCAATAGGATCCTCTATTAGGGGTGACATGTTGGCTCTTACACAAATTGAATAAGTGAGGATTAGTAAATGGGCAAACACCCACTGTGTCCCATCTGGGCCATGTATGTCAGTGATCCAGTATGCCCATTTCTGCTCCAGGTTGTGGAGCTGGGGAGCTAGAGGAAGTGCGAACAGGAATGTTGATGACCAGCTGGCTCACAAATGCCACCCTGACAGTCTCATGGAGCGTCAAAGAGGATCAATATTTCAGTACAGCCACCACCTCACCCAGGTTACAGACCTTGACTGTGAGGATGACAACCTCATTTCATAATAAAAATCAACCAGGGTCAGAGTGATCAATGCTGGGCTCTACACTTTTGGGGAGAAATTGAAAAAAAAAAAAAATAGGAAATCAAAAGTAGAAATGTAAAGATCACTGAAACCTAACTTGACATAGGAAATTCATAGAGAAAGTTTAATCTAGGGAAGAGAAAACAAGGAAGACCATTTTAATATCATTTTAAGCACTACTCTGCTATGAGCAATGGATGGGATTTTTCCATTTCTACCAAAGATAAAGCAGTGAAAACAACTTTAAGCTAAAGCACGGGAATTTTAGCTTCAATACAAAGACTTTCCCAAAAGTAAGAATTTTTATCAAAGGAATATGTAGTCTGTATACCCATGACAAGATTGCTATGTTCATTACCAATATGCAAAACTCTCACATTGATACTCAAGTAGAATACCTGATTTTGCCTCCAGAGTTGCAACAATAACTGAGAATACAACTGTTTGTTGAGCGCTTTACTATAGGCTAAAGGACACTCAGAGAGACCTGAGGGGAAGCCCATCTTTGCTCGTGCTATGGGATTCACACCAGACCTCTTCAATTCAAAGAACAACCACTTAACTCAAGGACAATGCACATGAAACTTACTATTTATAAAATGGGATAATACCTGCTTCATGAGGTTTGAGAAAGAATTCAATAAGTTAATCATAATATATTTAGCCTGTGCCTATCATATAGCAAGTACTTCAAGCATGTTAGCTATTATTATTGACAAATAATTTTAACCTTGCTTGGGCCAACTTCTTCCAGTTATTCAATCCCTAATTCTATTAAAGCCAAGAGACAGGGTTTAGGTCAATGGGGCAAATATAACTTCAAGATGAAAAAGAACTACACAGCCCAACCATAGCAATACGCTCTCTCAACAGACTGACAAAACATACGCTCTCTCAACAGACTGACAAAACACACCTATCACGTGTGGAGGACCATTGTAGGCCTTTAGGGGGAAAGTGAAGATGAAAATGGCATAGCCCATAGCCGTGCTAAAAGACGTCATCACCTTATCATGAACACTTTCAGTATATTCACTAGGTGTCAGGCAGTGCATTCTGGAGCATGTTATGTGGTGTGTGTGTGTGTGTATTCTTATAAATATTTACTCTTTTAATCCTCATAACAACTCTTTAAAGTATTATTTAGTATTTCTAATTTACAGATGAGAAACTGAAGCACAGAGAGGAAAAAAGAACTTGCTCTATGTTACATAGCTTGTACTGAGCTAAGTTGTGATTCAGCTCCAGGCTGTCTGATTTCAGAGTCTTGGTCTCTTAACCACCCAATATACTGCCTCTTCCCAGACTTGTCCACTAAGAAATAGAGCAAGGACAGACTATGATAAGGACCCAACAGGAATATAAATAAAGTGCAGTGCTCATGGGTGAATTGTGCTATCTTGACACATAACAGAAAGAACATGAGTCCTTAAACTCCAGAATGATGTGTTTAAGCACACTGCAGCAACCCAGACTGAAAGTCATCCAAATACACTTGTGTCTGTCACCCTAAAGGGCCATCTTCTCAGTTATTTAATGCATGCTGCAGAGAAAGAGAAGAGCTAAGAACCTGGGCTTAGAAGTCAGACATGCCTGGGTTTTAATCACAGGTCCTCTAATGACAGCTATGTGACCTTCAACAAGTAAATTATTTGACTTCTCTCTGTGCATCAGTGCTCTCATTGTAAGGATTACATGAGATAATTTATGTAGAGAGCTTAGTTCTAGCACCTGGCACTAAGTACTAAATAAATAAAATAATAAAACTAAATGAATATTATTGCTGTTGCTGTTTTGCTTCAAGACTCAGTCCTAAGCCATATGGGAAAACACCAAGTAAACAATTTTGGTCTATAAACCAAAAAGGATGCAATTTATAGGATTTGAAATACATTGTGGATTAAGATATCAAAAAGCATGAACTATTATAACCCACAAAGTATGATAAATCTGTGTTTCAAAATGCTAGAGAATAAAAAAGTCTTTTATCTTAAGAAATAAGAGCCATTGCTGTATATTGAGGGACTACTCTGTCCTTAGTCCTGTAACAGGCACTTCTCAGATGTTATTCAATCCTCAAAACCACTCAGGGGCTTGTCAAATGATCCTGATTTTACAGATGAGGATTCTGACCCTCTCAGGGGTTAAATGATTGACTCCAGGTCACGTCAACAACAACCACCAGCTGAAAGATTCACAGCAAGGCAACTGGAAACATAGGCATTCCACAAAGCATTTCCTTGATACCAATTGGGACTTCACTGAGCAACATTTAATGCAACCCATCTCTACATCCCTACGATGCATGCTGAGCTTTAAAGAAACCCAAATCCCTGAGAGGTCATGATATTCCACCAAAGTGACATACTACTACAGATCTCATTCTATCATCCAGTTTAGTCATAACGTCCCTTTGAAATATTCTCAGGTGTGGGTAATTTACAAATTGCCATGGCTATGCAAAAGTGACTAAATTTCCACAGTGACACATTGGGTTCTAGAGCTGGGACACTGATGAAAACAAGGGAACATCAATGGCCTAAGACAAAGTATGTGTTTGGGGTGGAAACAGAAGAAAAAGATAAATCAAAATACACTTTTCTAATTTTGTTGACAGCAGAGCAAATGTCTAAATGTTTAGACAAATGTCTAAATCATTGACATGTAAACTTTTTTAGTTATGGTTTCCTATGCGAACCCTGTCCTCAAGAAAAAAGGAGGCAGCAAGAAAGTTCTGTAAATCCTAAGACTTGGGCTTCTAATACTCCCAAAATATAACTGACATCCCTGACAGTAGAGTACATGTTTTGATCAACACTGTATCCTTGGCACAATACACTGCCAGGTACACTGTATACCTTCAATAATTGCATATGGGTGGATATTCACACCTAGCCATAATACAAAACGTAGAGGAGAAAGGTGCAATGGGTTGCCTGAGAAGAATTACTTATCTCATTCAAACTGTCCTTTGGAACTTAACAGTCCTAGAAACATGGGATTACAAAAGATTAAATTTTCTGAATTATTATTTTGATTTTTTCTAATAAACACATACTTTGGGGATGAAAAATGCCTCTCTACCACCTTTGTTTTCTTGTTTGTTTGTTTTTTTTGAGACAGAGTCTCACTCTGTTGCCCGGGCTGTAGAGTGCCGTGGCATCAGCCTAGCTCACAGCAACCTCAAACTCCTGGGCTCAAGCAATCCTTCTGCCTCAGCCTCCCAAGTAGCTGGGACTACAGGCATGC
>CAUYRT010077819.1:0-70668 GCA_963574885.1 Lepilemur ruficaudatus | reverse complement strand
TTTCTTAAAATTGAGTAATATTCCATTGTAAACATATACCAAATTTTAATAATCCACTCATGAATTGACGGGCACTTGGGTTGTTTCCACGACCTAGCAATAGTGAATTGTGCTGCCATAAACATTCGGGTGCAGATGTCTTATAGAATGTTGTACGCTCTTTTGGGTAGATGCCTAATAATGCTATTGCTGGATCAAATGGTAATTCTAATTTTAGCTCTTTGAGGAATCTCCAAATTCTTTTTCACAGAGGTTGCACTAATTTGCAGTCCCACCAGCAGTGTAAGAGTGTTCCTGTCTCTCCACAACCACGCCAGCGTTTGTTGTTTTGGGATTTTTTGATAGAGACCAATCTCACTGGGGTTAGGTGGGTCTCATTGTGGTTTTGATTTGCATTTCTCTAATGATTAGAGAAGTGGAACTTTTTTTATATGTTTGCCAGCCATCATTCTGTCTTCTTTGGAAAAGTTTCTGTTCATTTCCCATTGCCCATTTATAGATGGGGTTGTTTGATTTTTTCTTGTTAATTCTTTTGAGTTCTAGGTAGATTCTTGTTATCAGACTTTTATCAGAAGTGTAGAGAGCAAATATTTTCTCTCATTCTGTAGGTTGTCTATTTTCTCCAGTGATAGTTTCTTTGGCTGTGCAGAAGCTTTTTAATTTGATCAGATCCCATTTGTTTATTTTTGTTGCTGCAGTAATTGCTTTGGGGGTCTTCTTTAAGAATTCTTTGCCTAGGCCGATGTCTGAAAGGGTTGCCTTTCTATGTTGTTGTCTGTGTCCTAATTTCCTGTTCTTATAAGGACACTAGACATATTGGATCAGTATCCAATATGGTCATTATATTGTCCAATATGGTCACTATGGTGTCCAATATGGTTACTATATAGACCTTAAAGAAAACACAAAAACTGTGTAGTATGAAAATTGAGCAACATAGTGAAAGGATTCATATTAATTTGGTCAAAAATATTTCCTAATTACACAAAATTTTTTTCTTTCTTTTTTTGAAAGGCAAGAGAAAGAGTGTTTGATTTTTATTTTTGGATTCGCTCTTGCGAACAGACAATGGGATCAGAATAGACTCTCTGTCCTTTAAAGTATATACGAATGTATAGTGCTATATAACTTTTTCATTACAGATGGCTGGCCTAATCATCCTCAGCAAATCATTCACTTGCCTAGATATAAGGAGTCTGTCTGGATATTGTTACGTAGCGCTACTTGTACTGAATTGGCCTTGCCTGCCGCTTAGAGTTAAGATTGCAAAGCAAAGCCAAAGCAACTGCCCTGTTCCAGCCTCCTCATTTGAAGTGCTTTCTTTTCTCATCAAAGCACGTTACGCATTATACCTGGAAGTTCTGTCCTCTGAGTTACAAAAACCCAGAGAGGAAAAGAGACCATCATTTTCCAGTTTACTGAGAATATGACCCTTTGAGGCCTTTGATGGAGAGGGTTGGGCACAGCAGGGGTGGTTCTGCATGGGCAGAGAGATGGCTGCTTTCTGTGCCTCCTCTGTAGCTCAGGTCTCCCTGCCAACGGTCTCCATCATGTGCTCTGCCACTTGGACTGGATTCAGTAACGGGGACCAGGGATTTGCCTCTGCCTCGATTCCTTGTAGTACCTTCTGCTGCTTCTACCCATTGACTTCAGGCAGATGACAATTTGCCATTTGGAATAATCGTTTTTAAACATTCATCCAGCTTAGTTTTAAATCAATAAAATGAAGTTTGATAGACAGTAATAAACTTGTTCTAACTTCTGCTCTATAAATTCCAAGACTGCTAAGATGCTATGTAGAGTAAAATTGATTAATCTAAATTTCTTATCTAAAAATAAATATACATTTGTCATGCTTAAATATATAACTTGTTATATACCAATGAATATTTGTATAGGTTTTACAGATTATGAAGTATTTTCAGATGTGTTAGATTATTTGATCAAAACAATAGCCTCCTGACAGTGATAGAAATTATTCCCTTAATCCCATTTGTTGATGAGAAAATTAAATTTCAGAAAGATTATGTAATTTTTCTAAGGTCACATGGTTGGTTAGTAAGAGAATAAGAACTTGGACATCTATCTTCTGACTGTAAATCACTGTGATCCGCATTCTTTCTAAAATATACATGGGATTAACACACCTAACTTGAAAGATCTCTCAGAATTTTTATTTTAGTAATTTTACCAGAAGCCCTTTAAAACCTTATTCCTTCTCTATGTTTATAGTCCTCTGATATTTTTGTACATATCTATTCATATCTACTTGAAAAATTATTCATTTATTTCTCAAAAATATCTGCTCAAGGTTTGGCACAGTCTGGTATTTTATTCAAGGAAAAAATCTTAAAGTTTTAGAATTGCATAGGACATTTTTTAAAAACCGCTAAAATGTTTATTTGCTTCATAGTTAGAAGTCTTTCTTATTTCAGGATTATAAAAGAACTTACCTACAGTACATTTTTAGTGCTTTAGCCCTTCCTTCCTTCCTCCCTGCCTCCCTTCCTTTTACAGGAATATTGATCCATTCTAAATTTACCTGGTCCTTGGAGTGTATAAAATGTGGATCCAATATTTTGTTGTAGGTGGCTATTCAGGTGTTGTAGCACATGTATGACATAGCTCATCTTTTTTCACTGATTTGAGATGATATCTTTACCATAGACTAAATTTCTGTATACGTTGGACCTATTTTTGGATTTCTTATAATATTTTATTGGTCTATTGGTATTCATGCATGCATTCATGTTGGTACTCTTAGTTATTGAGGATTTAGAATATATTTTAATATGTTATAAAGCTAATCTACCTTTATTGTATCAGGGTTTTCTTAGATATTCTTGTGTGTTTAGTTTTCCATATGAATTTTACAATTATCTTGTTTAGCTCTTAAAATAAGAAAAACCAAAATAAAACAAGGAAACAAGCAGAAACAAACACCAAAAAGCCTGTTATTTTGGGGAAGGTTGTATACAAAATGGATGAGCTAATTTACGGCAAACTGGCAGCTTTATGATGTCGAGTATTCTAGCCCAAGGTAGGTTTTTACATTAATTCAGGTCTTCACTTTTGTCCTTCAGTAGCACTTACAAGATTTCTTCATATGGGTTTTCCACATTTTTTTTTTTTGGTTATGCTTAGGTATGTTTTTAATCTCCAGTTTCATCCTTTTTTCCCCCCTGTTCTCTTGGTCAATACCTCTCATATGACGTTAATCATGGTGATGATATTGGACAATGGGCATTTTTGTTCTTATATCTCGTGTATTCCAATAAGTATGATGCAAAATTTGGGGAACAGAGAGAGATATTTTTATCATCTTAAGGTATTCATGTATTTTTATTTTATTGCTCTTTTAAATGCCAAAGCCAGATTAATAAATTTGATACACAAAATGATAAAAAAAATTGTGCAGGGTCAAAAATGATACAAAACTCAAAAGATAAATAAAACTCTGAGAAAATTACAACTCACATTGTAGAAAAACAGCTAATGTAAGTTTCTTCTAGAAGTCAATGATTAAAAAGATAAATAACTTAAAAGAAATAAAGGGAAATGTAAAAGAAAACACACCTTTGGCTCTTAAATACATGCAAAGATGCTCAATAACACCTATAATAAGAGAAATATTAAACTATATCACAATACCATAGTTTTTCACTTACACATTGGCATAAGTCAAAATATTTGTTAAAGTTCCCTGTTGGTAAGGCTGTGGGGAAGTAGAAATTAGTATGACACTATGGAAGACATTTAGCTATATCCATTGAAATAATAAATGCAGTACTTCCTAATTCATCAATTTCAATTCTGGCAATTTTTCCTACAGAAAGATGTGTAAACAGGCTATCCTACCATATTGTTTGTAAGAGTAACAGGCTGGAAACAACCTAAGTATTTATGTTAATTGTCTATATCAAATGACTGGTTAAATAAATTAAGTAAATGTATACAATAGAATACTATGTAACTCTAAAAGATAGGCAAACTCTCCACACATAACTATATAAAAAAAGGCAAGGTTCAGAGCAGTGTGCTATGTTTTGTTTAGAAAGGGGAGAAATGAGAACACATTTCTGTATGTGCTTATAGGTACATTACAAAATTCTGAAGGAAAATAGCAAGAAATTCATGACAATGGTTACTTTCGTGGGTGTGGGTGTGGTATTTAGCGAACAGAGGAGAAACTGAAGTAGGAATGAAAGTTTCATTATATACTTTTTAAATGTACTTTTAAAATTGTCGAGCCATATGAATGTGCTGTATATTCAAAATTACATTTAAATATACAAATCCGTTTTGCTATATTTATTTTTGAGAATATAGGTTTAGCAAAAGTTTAGATTTCTTACCAACGCCAATTCTTAGGCTCTTTTGGCTACATCAAAGCTGAAAAAAATAAGAAATCTAGAAATCATTACTGAAGTTTCCCAGAAGAGGTTGAATGAGGAAAAACCTATCATAAGATATCAGATGAAAATATTTAAAGCAGAATTTGGGATTTTCTGTTTTTAAGAGTCTTTGAAAGAAATCTAATTGAATTTGGAATCATTATTTTTTCCCACTGATTTTTATACATCCAGGTATTTTAATAAATTCATAAATATTATTCAAATTTTTTCTTTAAATAACCTCCTTTGTCTTAAAAGAATGTGTAGAAGGTAGTTAAGATGCTTTTGGTGGGATTCTTGATGTGTTCTCCAAGGCAAAGTTCCTACGAAGGCAGAGGAAATCCTCAGTTGCCCCATTCCCACCTTGGAGATTGCATTCCTCTGAGAGTGCAAGGCCATGGACAGAGAATGCCTCCAAAGGACACAGGGCCTGAGGAAGGACCACGGGTTCAACAGCAGTTCTGGAGCTTGTTCTGATGTGCTAATCCTGTGACTGCTTCTTGGCTTTGCCCATAGCCTTGGCTCCAACTCTTGGCTTAGATCTTGGGCCTTGGCTTGGTTAACTCTGTGACTTCTGGTTCTGAACACTGGCTGTGACCCCAGAATAAATACTTGCAGCAACCTCATTAGAACTTCTGGTCTGTGGTTCTATCTTGGTTTCCTGGTCCTTGGCTGCTTCTCTAATGCCAGCTCACAGACTTGAGACTTTGTCCAGAGCTGTATGAGAAAGAATTTTAGTAAACTGTGGAGGACTGTACAAATGTAAGAGATTAATAACATTATTTTAATATTATGTTAACAATAATATTATTTAACCTTCTGGCAAAGGCAATAATAAGAAATGCAAGTGTACAGTGATAAGGGGAAGAGCTGTTCAAAGTCTTTAAAGATACATGTCAAAGACTAGGCTAGACGACCCTTCACTGCTGATTCATATTTGAAAAAATTAGCTTATTATATATACAATGTATTCAATCCATTGAGAAAAAATATTATCTCCAAAATTTATCTGCTGTAATTTCTTCTTTCTTGTGTTTCAGACCTATATAGCCAGCTGCCTCCTGGCCTCTCCCTGTGGAGGCTCATCAGGCAACTCAGCTAGAACTTGGCTAAAAGGGATCTCATGCTATTCTTTGTCCAGCTCCTGCCCCTCAACCTTCTCCTCCTTCCCTGCTCTCCAGCTCAAAGAATGGCACCACCATCTACGAATTGTCCAAGTCAGAGACCTTGGCTTCAGCCTCAGTTCTCCTGCCCTCATTCTAACAATAATTTTGTTTCATCTCTTTTGATTTTTTTTCTGTATCTCTTCTATTGCAACCAACATCACCTCTTGAAGGGACAACTGCCATTGCCTTTTGGCTAATATTCCTGCTTCCAATGCTGCCCCCACTGCAGTATTGCTTGGAAAAGAGAGTGACAGAAAACATACTTCTAATCTCATCACTTTTTGGATGCTATTTTGACCACTTCGAATAATCATTCTTTCATTGCCCGTTGGGCTGATACCTCCTAATCCATCATATTAGAGATTAGACATCAAAACCTTTAAGTGTCTCTTCTCCTTGTTCTCACAGACCTTCACTTCCGGGAAAGTGCAGGTCTGATCACACTGTCTTACCATTGCCAGGTTATTTGTCTACCTTCTCCAAAGACTATAGGGTATGTGGGGGTAGAGACAGTATATATTTTGTTAATTGTCATATTCCTAATACCTAACATGAGTCAGGAATATAGTATATATTCAATAATTGTACGTTAAATAATTGGTGGAATGAATGCATGAACACTTAAAATGAAATGTAAAATAATTCAGTTACTAAAACAAGGAAAACATGTTTATTTCTTGAGAAAGGTCAGGTGAGTGAAAGAGATCACTAAAGAACAAAGTATTCAGAGTAAAACACAGAAGAGACTAACAAACATGCAAAGATGAGGACTTTGATACATTCTACTTTAAGTAAAGTATAGAAAGAGGTACAAAGAGAAGGATGTATCTTTCACCTATATTCTCCAAGACACAAAAGATAGAGAGAAAGAAACAGACACCAACATACAAAGATAAGTATGCTTCTTAGACTTAGAAACTCTCATGTAGGAAAGATAGTGCAATGGATATCCTCGAAACTTTTTATTACTATAATTCTTTCAATCTCTGATGGGCATAAAAATTAACATTTTATTGAAGTTTTGCAGTAATACACATAAATGAAGTGTTGCCTTTTAACATTTTTCCATGGGTTGCATACAATTATTTAATAGGTTGTACACAGGAGGCTTCCCCAACACTAGTCTCTAATAGAAATCTTAGTGTCAAACAAATATTTGTTTGCATTAATCTAGTGAGGACAATATTTGCAAACTAAACTTTGAAACACTGGCAAGAAGTTTAGGTTGCAAAATTTCAATGATTCTGCTTTATTATGATTCATCTTTAGCTAGTTAAAAATATGTGTCACCAAATATATATATATATATATTCCAGAGGACTTACTTATTTGCTTAGCATTGTATTAGGTATTGTGTGGTTGACCCAAAAGAAGTGCACAGTTTGGCTTTGGCACTAAAGAAGTTTTTAATCAAATTGGAGAGAGATTAATACTCAAAGAACATGAGAGGCCAATGCAAGACAGTATTTTGGCAACAGACTAAAAGGCAGAATGGTCATATTCCAAAATGTTTGGTCCAAGCTGCGGTGATGTTATCGATCTTCTGATTTGATGTCCCCTTGAAGGTCCTATGACCTATTTTGACATGCAGGCAGTGGTGAAATGCTCAAAGCTCTCTGCTATCATATGCAATAACAAAAGGAACAGTAAGAAAATGTTCTGTTTAAACAAGCCAGATCACTTTTCCATGTGATGGCCAAGCCATGCTGGGGAGGAGGTGCTGCATCTGGTTATGTTAGTACCTGAGCGGTAAATGAAGAGGACACATGCACGCAGGCATGGCAAGCCCATGGATGACATGTGAGCCTGCACGTTTGGAAAGAGGACACACTAATGGAGATCAAACCATGTTTTTCTGCTAACATCAGACCTCAGCTATTTAACGATTATAAAACTTTCCTAATATTTAAAAGTTACTAAACATTTACTTTCTTTTATTATGCATAATTCCTGTTCCCTTGAAATGATTTAGGTCACATATTTTTGTGTTATCTAAATAACACTCAAAGAAAAAACAAAAAATCCTTTCTCCAATTTTAGCCATCCTGGTTGGATAGTATATATCAAATTCTAATTCCCTAGAATTTTTACTGTGATTAATAATGGACTACCTTGACTTGACTAATATGCATTGTATGCTTGTATCAAAACATCATATATACCCTATAAATATATACCACTATTATGTACCCATAGTAATTAAAAATTAAGAAAATAGATCTTTAAAGGAAAGATATAATACATTTCTATAATATCTTTTTCATATAAAATTTTTTCTAAACTAAATAATCTGACAAATTTAAAAAATCTCATATATTAAATGCAAAGTGCCCTTTTCTTATAATCATAGACTGCAATAAATAAAAAGTACTTTAGTGAACATTAAGTCAGTGGAAGGTACTGTGACTATTCACACATATTTTGGTACTTCCACCTTCCTTCTGGGCTCAGGGCAGAATTGTACTTCTCTACCAACTTGAAACAAGGTGTGGTCACATGACATGCTTTACTCAATGAGACATGAACATGTCTTAGTACTAGGTAAAAGCTTTAAGAAGCAGTGGATGATTTTCCTATGTCATTGTGACCAGTGATACTCAAGGTATTGGTAGCTCTGTTATCTTTAATCTTGGAGTGAGGATGATGACAAAGTGGGAAAATGACCCCAGATGACCTACACAGAACACCTAGAGGGAAGAAGAAATAAAATTTTCTGTTTACACAACTATAAATACACTCAACAAATACAAATATGGCCAGTGAGATTTGGTGATTGTTACCACAGCATAATCTGGATCACCCTGTTTGATATAAACTCCAAATTTTCCATTTTACCAATGAGACACATAAGGCTCAGAGAAGTTAACACACTTCACTGTGGTTGTAAATGGGGTCAGAAGAATCTATTCCATAATCAGTAGCTGCTGCATGGAGTAGTATATTCTTTCCACTATACCAATCTTCTCCCAAATTTGGGATTTGTACCAACAGTGAACATGAGATGATTTTAAATGTCAAATGTAAATATTGTTCTAAATAATAATGAATCGCATGGAGAGAAAATTTATTTCTTTTCAATTCTCTTTCATTCCTTCTGATTAATGAAATGAAACATTCTCTATTGGTGTAGCATATCTATTATTGGAGGTCTTTAACTCCCTTCTAACCATTGCTAATATCATCTTTTAAAAAAAAAATTAATGAGAGAGCAGAACTCAGGTTCTGAGCCTTTTCTGGGCACCAGATGGCATTTCCTTAGATTATTTGGTTTTCACTGAGGTTAATTTTACAGTCCCCTCTTTTATGTGGTACACAATATGCTGGTTTTCCATTGTCATAGTCATATAAAGTTTACTTAAAAATATGTTTGTTTAAAAACCAAAAGTTAAGGAACAATGTTAAGTAAATAACAAGCCAGGTGCTATGCAGACATGGCAGAAATTGAAAGTAATGCACAATGGTCAGTGGAATGGAAGTAAACATGAGAATGAGGTGAAAATAACTGAAGTTGGAGAAACGAATTCTACCATGTTGAAGTACTGACTTTATCTCCTCTTTTTTCATTAAATAAAAAAAAAAAAAAAGAAGGGGACAGGTTCAGTGGCTCACACCTGTAATCCCAGCACTTTGGGAGGCCAAGGTGGGATGATCCTTGAGGCCAGGAGTTTGAGAACACCCTGGGCAACATGGTGAGACCTCATCTCACAAAAATAAAATTAAAAAAAAAATCACCTATGCTTGGTGGCATGCACTAGTAGTCCTAGCTACACAGGAGGCTGAGTTGGGAGTATCTCTTTAGCCCAGGAGGGCATGGTTACAGTGAGCTATGATCTAGCCACTATATTCCAGCCTGGGCAACAAAGCTAGATCTTTTCTCAAAAAATAAAATAAAATAAAGAGAGAAATAAATAATAAAGAAGTTAATATTCATTTATTCTATGAGTTTCTATTCAATTATTTTAGCAAAACACATTTCTTTGACATCTACTGAACAGAATTTGCTAAGTTCTGAGTGGCACAGAGATATGTACAGTCTTATCCCTAATCCTCAAAGAGTAAATGTCACATTTATCAAGGAAAAAAAAATCTCTTGATATAAGGAAAAAAGAAAACATCAGCAATTTTACTGACCTTCTCTATGACCTCATTTGAAATTTGTGTACACTTGCAGATTTAATAATCTATTTAAACAATGCTTGTGTGAATTGATTTCAAAAGTATTTTCTATTGTTCTTTTACTTTCTTTAATTTGAGGTCTCTGAATAGTGTCATCAACTGACATTTTCTTTGTATGTGTCCAGATAAAATTTATTTTCTCTCAATTAGATAGCACCTTTTGCTTTGTTTGCCCGGTCAGGGTGAGGAGCAGGTGAAAGTTTTCCTTTTAGATTAGTGAATATATCTTTAGTGAAAATGGAACAAACAGAGGTAAAGGAAGAAGAAAGAGAGAATATGCTTTTTATTTTTTGAATAACAGTGAAGAATGACATAATTAACTAAAATAGGAGGAGCAGGTTTTGAAACAATATACTGGGTATGATTTTGAATGGTGATTATATTTAATTTATAGCAAGCAGAGAAGTAAAAATATTGGGCTACATTAATCAACTTTCAACAGAACCTCAAAATTAAGATTTAGCAAATTTCAATATTATGTAGGACCATGGAAATTTAATATCACCTATTTTTTATTAGATGCATAGCTGTGGTATAATTTATTAGATGCATATGTGTGTATATCAGTTTTGAGTCTCAAGAGCCAAACTCCATTTAAAACCACAATGGCCTTAGAATGTCTTTGTTTTATGCTGTTCTACACTTTACCCCCTGCTACCTTAGCAATCAAAGGCTATGTAATTGGAGTGGTATATAGCAATGGTTCTTCTGGCATTTTCACCAAACATTTATTGAATGCTATTGTATTAAATGTGGTTGGAGAAAGGGCTCATGGATATGCTACTGAATAGTTGTTGCTCTTAAGAAATTTAAAATTTAAATAAACAGATTTTATTTAGGGTTAAGAGTCAAATGCAAACTGCTCTAGGATGATCCTGTATTGATTAGCCAGAGATTTATATTGTAGTTTCTCTTTCATTCTGTTGGAAGATGATAGAGGCAGTGCTGCTATAACACTCATTTTGAAAACATGAATTTGTTCCAATGTGACCTATATATTAGGGAACAATTTGCATGTCATAAATTTTGTACTTGCTTAAGCACAATTGTGTCTGTAAGAAATGCAAGTTGAACAGAGAAAACTGTGCTCGGTAGAACTGCACTGCTTGGAAATACACCAAATGTACACATGCACATATCTTAAACATCTACCGGCTGCCCTGTTCTCTGTATGTGTTATGAGCCACACCCATCTACATCTGGTATTACTACTTCCTGTATAACTTCATATAGCCCTCCTTCTACTTCTTTAGGGTAACTCAAGAGCTTTTGCCCTTCGGAGGCTTACTTCCACAAGCAAACTTCAGGTCTTTTTCAAGGTAAAGTGACAGGTACTGTAGCATTTATGTTTTTCTGAACCATTTATCATATGTAAAACTATGTTACCATTTTTATTGGGTTTCTATTTTTTTCACTTTGTCACTAAGTTTTTGAGTGTTGCATCCCAGAAACATTTTTTCCCACAAGCTTATTGTTTTTATTGCATGATTTTGCATATATCCCATTTGAACAGAATTAACTATACATATGTCTTCTTATTTTGGTCCAATATCAATATTGATAATACTTGTGGTGTTAAATCTCTGACACTGTGGGAGCTGTATGGAAGCTTAAAATGATGCAGAAAGAGTGAGAATTTTTGGAACATTGCACTTACCTCTTATAAAAAGAATTCAGACACATCTGTAACTATGATACTATCTATTGTAAGGAGCAATTGTTTCCCAAATATATAGGCAACTATCTCATCTGGGAAGGATAGATCTTTTTGGATAATCAGCAAATTCTCAGTTTAACAGTGCTACTTATTGTCACTTTGTATATTTCCCTTTCCACAATAAGGGGGAAAGGGGAACAGGGAATGTGGTCCAGTTTCCCAATTTATTCATTTATTTGTATTCTTGGCAAGTATTTATCGAGCATCTACTGTGTATTATGTGCTGTTCTAGACACAATGGATAGTATGGTATGTTAGATAAACCAAATCCTTGCCCTCAAAGAACATTCATTGGCTATCAAAATTATAGATGTGTAATCACATAAGTAATTAAAGAAAATTAATGATAGATTTCTTCCATGCATTTAACTTTGGAGTACGTGGATGCAATCCTTCAGGATTTTTAGTTTCAATGGACCCTGACAATTTAGATTTAGGTAGTTGTTCTCTCAGAAAGGAATACCAAAGACAAATATTTTGCAGAACATAGTCTGAAAAAAAAATTGCTTGTAACAACCTTGACCAGTCTTGGTTGTGAATGTGTGGCCTGGTGCTGTGTCCCAGGGCGTGTGGTAGAAAGTTGCAAGAAAGACTGGCTTGGCTTCTAGTGGTTCTAAATTGAATTAACCAGGCAAACATTTCAACTATTCACCACCAGTTGAAAACATTAACTATTCGTATTAAACTCTTAACATTTTTGACCATGTTTTAGTTCCCAGTATAGATTTAGTCGAACCCATTTAGTCTTAGAGGAAGAGGATTAATTTCTCTCATTTCTTCTAAATATAAACTTGCTTTCTTAGTCGTATTATCCAGGATGGTTGCCAGTCCTCCCTGCCGCCTTCTCTCTCCCTGATTTCCTTTTGTTCTGCGGAGGACTCCGTGCCTTGGGTGAGGTTCTGCACTACAATGGAAGAGGAGGGGGCCTTTGTGGTCTGTTTTGAGAATGTATCGGATAAGTTTTACTTTCTTAGAGTGCTATATAGTGATTTTTTTATGTGTCCAAGAAATGGAAACATTTTGTCTCGTATAAAAAAGAAATATTTTTATACTGTGCTCCACTCACAGACCACATCAGAGGTATTCTAAGAATAGAATAGATCAAATATATTTTATGGAAATATAATGAGAAAAGGATGTGTTCCCAAAACTCACTCTGAACAAAGGAATGCAGCATAGTCAGGAATACTTTAATGCTCCTAACAATTTTCTCATGTGAAAGGCTGAGGAACAGCCCTGGTTTGAAGAAATCTCCCACTTCTCCCCAGGCTCCCTGAACTTGAAATCAGAACTAGGAAATCTATACATTGTGAAAAAGAAAATGTATGGAAAAAGTGACTTAGGGTATTAACCAAAAATACATTTTTTGAAAGAAGAAAACATCAATATGAAACATTTTGTCATATTTCATTTCATTGATCATATATTTATTTTATGTATTCCAGAGTAGTGAAGCTTAGAAGTAACTGAATTTCTGGGAATTCGTATTAGATTTGTCAGTTTGTGTTTGAGGGAACTTACTGGGAAACAAAATATATTACAATCATTTGCTTTTATCATACTGTTCTACCATGTATACAAAGAACAGCAAGACTACGTACACTGAACATATATCTTTTTTGCAAAACAAAGTACATCAAGAACTGGACATATAGTCAAATAATAATATTTTCACAGCGATAACTTGCAGATGTTCAAGGAAGTGAACTTGCTGGTTTTATACCACTTGCCCAGAGGTATATTTTCTTCAAATCCTATTACATAATGAGTTTTAATGATATGTTAGTTTGCTTTTTCAACTTTTTCAGCTGTTACACTAATACATGAGTGTGATTTTCTTGCTTTTCCAACATTCTGTGTTCCAGTTTATATATTCATTTTGATTCTTCTGCTGGAAGCAGTGTTGTCATCAAATGTTTGTATTGTCTTGCTGAGTTTATTTGACTTAATAATTTTTCACTTCTGAGATATTCTACATGGGGCAATAATATTCAGCCCCCTTCAACCCTACTTTGCATTTTCTCAAAAAATATATACATTCTCAATAGATTACTGTTTATTTACTGTACATACTATAGTAAAGTCTGAAGGGACTACAGAGTCCCATGAAAGGAAAATCATCATAATATTTATGCATTAAACACACATATTCATGTACATATATCTATTTTTTGAAAAACCCAAAATGCATATGCTATCATGGCCCCCAAGGTAGCAATAACATATGCAGAGAAAATTTATGCAGTTCCAGGCTGTGAACAGGATTTCTAAGAGCTACTTCCAGAAAACATTACCCCCCTCCTCGTTCTTCAATCTGTCCGCTTACTTCACCTTCTCTTTCTAAATTGACGAGTGAGCTGGGTGAGTTGGTCTAATCATTTAGGTTTGCTGTTGAGTGACTTCTGTGGGGTAATGGAGACATTTATAGAAGGGTGTGTGTGTGTTTGAGTGTGTTGTGTATGTGTTTCTTTGCTTGTTTTATTTTTTCCTTATAAAGAATTTGCAGGATGGATATAACTGCTGAAATATGAGGAGTAGCTTTATATTAAGGAGTCAGAATAGTTGCATTTTGTCAGCTAAAATTGCCCTAGATATTTTTAACTAGGAAAACAATTAGTAATTATGTGGCACTTAAAAATAATTTTTAAAATTTTCAAAAAATAAATCTAAAAAATTTTACATTTTAAAATTCCAAAAATGAGGAATGAATACTTGCTCCGGAAATCTTACAGCTTTCATTATTTAACAGGAAATGCTGCTGGCAGATTAAAAATGGTAAAAAGCAAATCTTGCTTGGTTTTGAATGACATGCAATCACAATATTTGTGATATAATGTTTATTATGCTTTACATTAATATTACTTTACAGTTTGGGATATTTATGTAATCTATAGTTGATATGTTGTACTTATGCGTTATCAGTATAATATGATAATTATATATTTTAACATAATATTTAAAATATATATTATTTATAACATGCTAACTACACTAAAATTTTGTTATTTGGGGACTTTTTCTTTAAGTTTTGATTGACCATGAGATTCACCATAAGAATTCTACATTAGAATATAATGAAATGAAAAAATAAAAAGAATTTATGTGGTCTTGAAATCTCATTTCATTTGTATTTTTCTTCTGCCGCCTCCATTTTTCTGTAAAGAAAATGGACATGACTTAAGGATGTACATTGAGGGTCCATTTCATAAAATTTTGAATTAAAAATAATTTGTCCATAATGAGTTAGTCTGTCTTATTTTTTAATTCTTAGTAATATTAAAATACAGTCAAATTTTGCAATTTATAATTTCCTTTCTTTTGGTCATTGAAAGGTATAGATTTTAATTCAGTCTCATCTGTTTACTCATTTTGGAGTAAACACCAGCATTTTTTGCAATGGCCGACAAGGCCTTCCTTGATCTGCCTCCTGCCACTCAGAAAGCCTCTCCGATGCTCCCCTCCCTGACTCACTGCCTCGCCGCATGGGCTCCCTTTTTGCCCTGCCAATACACCATGCAATCTCTGTCCCGAAGTAGGGCATTTGCTCATGTGTTTTCTCTGCCTAGAACATTCTTTCTCAGATATCCTCTTGGTTGACTCTCTTATTTCTTCCCACTGTGGATCAATTATCACCTTTTAATACGGTCACCCCTCATCACAGTGCTAACCTATCACCCCTTCCTCTTTCTCCCTGACCATCCCAAACCCCCTCTAATGTTTCGATTTTTTACCCCTAGTGCTTGTCCCTTTCTAACATATGAATAGTTTACTTGCTTATTATATGTACTGTCTGTTATTTCTTAAAGAATGTACAGTACATGAGGCAGGAGCTATTTTATTTGCCAGTGTATGCAAGTGCCCTGGTTTGTGCCTGGTACGATACTCACTGAATGAATGGAATGAGTGAATGAATGAATAAATGAATACAATATAGCTCTTTTCAGTGACTGTAATGGTTTCCCAACTCCCCTCATCCCAGTGTCTATTCTCCAAATATGCTCCAATGTATTGCCATTCCTATAAAACTAGTATTCCACAGTTTTATTAATACAGTTTGATCAATTTGGAGTACAATGGGAGAAACACCATGGCGATTTGGGGCACTATACTCTGAGTGATTCTGTCTTCAGGCAGTCGTGTTATGTTCTAGGCTCACATGGAAATAGTAACTAACTAAAACACTGAAATATACTTTTATATGAGCTGCCCTTAAGCTTCATACGCTCCATTCTGCACTTGTGTAGTTGGTTTTATGAATATAAATGTTGGAATTTGCATGCATTCATTTCACATTTGATTTTAATATATTTGACATTACAGGTTATTGAGATCTTCCTCCCATTCATTCAGTCATTGAATAAGAGTTAAATGTCTGCAATGAGCTAGGCATGAATGTACAATGATGAACAAGGAAACAAGAATGTTAGCAGCTCTATTGTAACTTACCATCTTGGAGGCGGGGTAGATATTAACACATAATCACAAAGCACTGTAGGAGCTACGACAGGAGGGTCTTCTACCATAAGAACACGTAATAGGCCAGGGTGCCGTGGCTCAGGACTGTAATCCTAGCAGTCTGGGAAGTGAGGCAGGAGGATCGCTTGAGCTCAGGAATTCAAGACCAGCCTGAGGAAGTCTGAGACCCCGTCTCTACCAAAAATAGAAAAATTGTCCAGGCATCATGGTGTGTGCCTGTAGTCCCAGCTGCTCAGGAGGCTGAAGCAGGAGGATAGGTTGGCTCCAGGAGTTTGAGTTTGCAGTGAACTATGATTATGCTACTGTACACTAGCCAGGCAGACAGAGCAAGACTCTGTCTGGGAAACAAGCAAAGAAAAAAAAAAAAAACCGGAATAGGGTGTTTGATCCGTCTCTAAGAAATGACCCCTGGGTTTAGAGCTGGAAGATTTAACTAGTGAAAAGGTGAAGGAAGAAGTTCCCACACAGAGATGGCAGAGTGGAGAACGTCCTTGGGGCATAAAGCAGCATGACATACATAAGGGCCTGAAGGAAGACCAAAGTGTCAAAGTCAAGCATGTGTACGGATGTAGGGGGACGTGGGGCCCAGGTGGGTAGGGGCCTGACCTGCAGGACCGTGAAGCCTGGGTTAATGAGTTTGCTGACTTAGCTTCTCTAAGCTGTATGGCATTTAGAGGTTCTCAGAGGCAAAACTTGTTTTGTCCACTCTATCAAAAAATTGTGCTTATGTGGTGTGGTGGTGTTTTAGCTTCCTTATTGAACTTTGGAATTCCCTGTAAGGTTTATTTCAGTTAAGACTCAATCACAGTCTTCAAGTACATGGGCCCAGGAGAATAAGAATATGGAGGTTGGGAAAAGTCTGGTAATAAACAGCTCTTCTTTATCACCTCTGACGATAGCACAGGAGGGAGTAGTTTTAAAATGCAGTACAAAGTTGAGAGCCCAGAAGCAGCACATGGTTTCTTTGCTGTCTTGGCTTGTATTTATATGGTTAGGAAGAGGAGTTGTTACAAACCTTCTTCCATTTAAAATTGGATGCTTTTATCAGATGAATTGGGTGAATCCTTGCAAATTCAGGATTCAAGCGTCTTTTTTTTTTTTTTTTTACCTTTCTCATCCTTAACATAAAGGGCAGATATGTAGATTGTTAAATAAATAAAAAATGCTAATTAGATATTAGTTTAATGCAACCTGATTTTACTTTTTCAATATCCCTAAGTACAAGTCTGGTAATAATTTCCTTATTTCAGTGTATCACTCCACCCTCAGGCAGGGCTTATTGGCAGGAAGTCTACTATAGGGAGAGAGGTCTCCTCTCACCTCCTGAATTGCTCAAGAACCCCAGGAACTTGGCTAATGTGAAAGTGGTGGACTTCAGGTGTTCTGCTTCCCGAAGTTTGCCATTGAGAGAACTGGAAATTCTAAGGCTTCTCCCCGCCGTTTGATGGGGCCCCTGGTGCTCTAGACTCTTGCACAGCTCCCAGTGGGGCTGCATGGTGGGGTGCAGAGCTGTAACTATGCTACTTCACAAGGATGTACTCAGCCTTTTTCCCCAAGGCAAAACTCCATACAATGGGGGCTGGAACATGAGGAGCTTTTGGTTTTCTGTATGTATTTTATCAGAATCAGTTCTTCCCGTAATCCTGGAGGCTATCTCATAGAAGTTCTAACCCAAATCTATCCAAACTTCTACCTTGTTCCTGGTGACGTCCCCATTGTGGTTATTGGCATCACTTTCTGTCTATAAACCTGGCTCCCAGACAAATTTCTGTCTCTCTCAGTCCTTAGTAACTGGGGTCAGGCTCTCTTAGTTAGGAGACCTCGAGCTCCTCCTGCCCTTCACTCCACTCCCATACCAGGGATCTATTGCCTTCAAGTCACCCAAAGAAAACAAATATTTTCTTAATATCTTTCTGATACATTTAAGAATGAAGAGAAGTCCTTCAATGACCCTGAAAAGCTTAAAATCTACTGTATGGTGACACATGTACAACTGACCTAGTAACTGGGAATGAGGGTTCAGTTTGGCTAGCTTATTTTACCAACTCAGAGGAAACAATCACCAATTATAGATTGTGATGCAGGAGGCAAGCATTTTTACCTGTTTGGAACACTGCTATATCCTCAGAACCCAGGACAGAGCCTGCTATTTAGCAGGTGTACCTTTATTGGTGGAATTAACAACTGTAAGGTGATCATTTACAGTCCAATTGATGAGTTTATGACAGAATTGTAGGCACAAAATACTTCACCAAGAAGAACTATGTGGATATGCCTGTCTGGAAGTTAAAATTTACATATTTGATACGTATTTGGAATAGGAAATAAAGATATGATGATAAGACTGAGGCAGTCTGAGGCAAAGAACTAAACTATTTTTCAGAAGCACATTACAATAAAAATTTTACCTTTATTAATTATTTGATTTTATATTTCATATAAATGAGAAAAGTTAGTTTTCATGTTAACATGAAGCAAATAATTTTTTCTCAATTCTTCATACCCATACGAACATCCCTATCACACACCCCCACGCATACCACAAATATTGTATGTCTTCCACATACAAGTGTATTTATAAATTAAATTACATTAAAATTAAGAATAAAAAGAAAAATTTAATAACTGCTCAAATGTCACTTTAGTTTTTCTTTTATACATAATAAAGCAATGGAATATTCAGGATAACCATTTATGTACCGTATAGATTTTATATATGTGATTTTATTACACAGTGTGTACAACTTAATTAGGTAATTTGTATACTAACCTCCAAAGAAGGCACTCTCGTCTATTGGGTACAAAAGAGAGGATTAAAACAACAAGAACAAAAACCTACCTAATCATGTAATTATCTATCAAATCAACATATTGGGAACCTACTATAAACCACTAAGATTTCTCATTTAAAGGATTGCATCCTCCAATATTACATTCTAGTACCTTTGCTTCCTTCAGTTGAAAGTCATATTTACTTATGGAATCAAGGGGAAAGGTACAAACATGTAAATTCTCATGTATCTATCACATAGATTCCAATCCCATCATGCAATTAACATTGGTAAATATTGAATAGAGGACACTGTTTTTAAATTCAATATACAGTTGACATACCTTTATCGGTCTTTTTTTTATTTCTGAAGTAATATTTAATGACTACATGTGTCAAGCATGTGTACGGATGTAGGGGGACGTGGGGCCCAGGTGGGTAGGGGCCTGACCTGCAGGACCGTGAAGCCTGGGTTAATGAGTTTGCTGACTCAGCTTCTTTAAGCTGTATGGCATTTAGAGGTTCTCAGAGGCAAAACTTGTTTTGTCCACTCTATCAAAAAATTGTGCTTATGTGGTGTGGTGGTGTTTTAGCTTCCTTATTGAACTGTGGAATTCCATGTAAGGTTTATTCATTATTTAAATGAATGTTTATTTATATAATTTGAAGTTTCTTTGTTCAGAGAGCAATTCTTTTTCTAATTCCCAGTCAAAATTTCTGGTTTCCTCTTGTTTCAAAAACATCAACTTTAACTTTACTTCTGCATAATTCCTGGGGATTTCTTCTCATCTAAATGATTCCCCAGGGTGAACTGTGATGTTTCTTAGTAGGAAAAGAAATATAATTATGATGTTTTTCCTAGCAAATTCATAATGTAAAATCACCACAATTTACTGGCTTGCAAGTTAGGACTACCTCAAAATGAAATTTTGAAAATATAATAACCATTTAACCTAGAATAGCAGAGGAAATTAAAAATTATATTAGACTACAGTTTTTACTTCTGGGCATTTGGGTAAAAAAAGTATTCCAAATCAAGTAAGATACATGTTAAAAGGCTACCAGAAAACCAAGAAAATATGGTAGACATTTTTTAAAGACCTAAAGAATTTTCTTTATTTTTTAATTGTAAATGGACTGTTCATAATTGTTTAAATTTATGGGCTACAAAATGATGTTATAATTTATAAATATGATGTGGAATAATTATATCAAGTTAGTTAACATATCTATCACTACAAATACTTACTATTTTTTGCGGTGGGGATATTTGAAATTTGCTCTCTTAGCAATTTTAAAACATAGAGGAATATTCTACTATTAACTATATTCACCACCCTGTGCAACAAAACTCAACAAAAGAAAAAAAAATCATATTCCTCCGTTATAAGATGTTGTTCCCTTTGACCATTATCTCCTCATTCCCCCTACCTTCTAGTCTCTGCAACCAGCATTCGACACTTTGCTTCTGTGAGTTTGATTGTTTTAGATTCCACATGTGAGTGAGAACATGGGATGTTTGTCTTTCTATGCCTGACTTATTTTACGTAGCACAGTGTTCTCCGGTTCCATCCATGTTGTCAAAAATAACAGAATTTCAGTCTTTTTAAAGGCTGAAGAGTATTCCATTGTGTATATATGTCAGAATGGTCAGAATGGCTTTTATCAAAAAGATGAAAGATAAATATTGGCAAGGATGTGGAGAAAAGAGAACCGTTGTATACTATTGATAGGAATATAAATTAGTACAGCCATATGGAAAACAGTATGGAGGCTCCTCATAAAACTAAAATTAGAATTATCATATGATCCAGCAATCCCACTTCTGGGTATTTACCCAAAAGATTTGCCATTAATTTGTCAAAGAGATGAAGACGTCCTGTGTTTGTTGCAGCACTTTTCACAATAGCCAAGATATGAAACCATCCTAAGTGTCCATCAACAGATGAACGAATAAAGAACATCCTTCAGAAATATTTACAAACTCCTTTCATGGTTTACCAAATAACAAATCTATTTGATTTTTGGGGTGCCATTTAGCACAGTGCTCAATCTGATATTTCTCTTGTCTAAACATGGTCAAGACCACCATGATTGGTTGAAAATACTTGTTGTATTTGGACTCTGAGGCAATCAGAATATTTTAACTTCAAGTGTCTTTTTCCTTTTTATTTTGGAAAAAAAAATTAGAAACTCAAACTCCAACCATTGTCTTTGAGTTATCTTTTAGAATTTGCTTAATCTGCTCAAATCATTGTGAGCATTTTGGTGGTGAGGTTTTTACATTATATAACTTTGAATCCCTTAATAGCAGAAATACTGTGGTTAAGAACATCTGTATTAAAGTAGATGAAAATAGACTTAACCCCTGGCCCTGTTCTCACTAGCTTTGGGACTGTGGGCAAGTTCCTCAACCTCTCTAAGCCTTTAACTAAGGCTGTAAAATGGAAATACTAGTAGTACTCGGTTGTAGGTAGAATTAAACGAGATAATAAACCTATGATAGTGTATTGTACATAGCAGATGTTATTGGTAAAAAATATTAGGTATTGTTATAATCATTATTAGTTTTCTACTTAATAGAATACTATCTTTTGCTGGCTATCCATAAATATTTGGATGATTGGTTAAGTTGCTTACTTTGACAAATACAAGATTTGAGGCATAAAGTGAGAAAGGTACCATGGTTATCAGGACACCAAGTTATTATATCCACATACCCTGGAAATGGGGATATTGACAGGATATTACATAAATATTATCCAGATATGGCTGAACCATTAAGTTCTTGTTGTGTGCCCATTTTGAAGGAGGCTTCAGTCCATTTCTATATCTGTCCTAAGCCAAGTTAAACTCTCCAGAGCTTTGGAAAGCAATACAGAATTTTACAATGATTTCATGGGAAGGTTGGATAGATGATTTCTATCTGACAGTACCACGCAACATTTGAAAAAAAATGCTCATTTGACATCTCTGTTCTTCCCAGAAAGATAGCTTCCCAGTCTCCTCTCAGTATTGAACCCCCTTTCTCTCAAGCCTACTATCTTGTTGTAAAAAAAAATCAGGTCTTTCTTCAAGTTCACTTGCCCCTGTCCCTCACAGAGACTGCAATGAGCTAAACATTCCCCATCTTATAAAGCCGTTTATAGATTGGCTATTATTTTTCCAAGTATGGTCCCTTGAGGGTCTCACACTTCTCTTATGGACACCTCATCCCAAGCAGCTCTGCACAGTACTGTGGGACTCTTCCTCCCACAAAGACCTGGCTCTTCTTGGGAGGAGATTCTAATATTAAGAACATTGAAATTTCCTCCATGTCATTACTTATATAGGACATTAAGTCTGAAACGTTTAGTTCATTTCAATTTGTCTAATACTTATTGAGTGCTTACTCTGTGGAAAGCACCGGATAGGTGAAGTGGGAGGACAGAGAGAGCACCGACAATGTCTGTGTCCTCCTGTCTGTGGAGAGACAGACACTTGACTGCCTAACACTAACAAAGGGCAGATTTTAAAAAACACATCAATGAGGTTTGGGCTGATATATGGATACAGAAGAGGGAAAAATTAATTTTAACTGATTTCAGGAAACAATAATTTTGATTGTCTGAAATTTTATTTCTGTCCTACAAAATAGATTGAATTTTGATTTGTGAATATTAGGGTAAGATTTATTACGATAATTATTGATGATCAAGAACTATTTAAGAAAAAGCAAGGCAGTGGGTAAGGGAGTCACTTCAGAGGAGCTGTAGGGGTATTGGAGTATGGTTGGTAGGATGGAGAAATGAGAGAGAAATAATGGAAAATAGATCTGGAAAAGAGAGCTTGGGATGAACTCACAGAAGCTTAAGGGAACTGAGTCATGAACAAAATTCATTAAAAGGTTTTGAACAGGGACTGATTTGTGGCAAGTGAGTTGGAGAAGAATCTGGGATCAAAAATTCAGGTTAATAATATAATAATGGCTTTGTTAAAACTGAATGATTATTATAGTATTGTGCTACACCTGTGATTCCCTTTCATTTTCAGAACAATGCTATTGTTTCCACTTTACTGAGAGGAAAACTGAGGCTTAGGAAGAGGCGTAGGAAGTTGACTCAAGAGCACACAGTAAGTACTTGAGCTGTGGTTTTCTGACTCTGACTTCTGTGTTGTTAAGTTTTCCCTTATTGCAAGGGAATTGAAATTAATGAAGCAGAAGTAACGTGATTCTTGACTTGGACAACTGGAAGTGAAAAGGATGGGGAGACAGATTTAAAAAAAATAGTGTAAAAGGAGATTCGATGTGTTTGTGAGATTGATTAGCTTGCTGGGAAGGCTATGAGAAGGGGAGAGGTCTGTGGACAGAGGGAGAAGAAGTAGGGCTATAGGGCTCCCCTACAAGGCCCCTAAATTAGGAAGAAAGTCTTGGCCAGAAACTTAAACCTGAAATTTATCCTTAGGAAATGATTGAAAAGGTTTGAGTGGATAATGTCATAGAGAGGATGAAACTACATGAGGAGGATACGTGGACGAAGGGAATAAACAGGAGACAGTATCTCCCAGAGCTAGGAAAAAAGCTAGGTAGGACAAGGCAAGAGGTGAGAACACATCAAGGAAGGAATGACAGGCTGTTCACGAAAACAGGAAATATACAACATACTGTAAGTTGGTCAGTTCTTACTAGCTGGACAACTTTGGGAAAATGAGTCAATTTCCTGAAGCTGCAATTTCATCAAGTTGCTGTTAAAAAGCTGCTGTTAAAGTTTGTTGCAAGGATGAATATGCTAACTAGCATGTGCAAAATGGTTAGCACAGTGCCAGGCATATAGTTAGTTTGTGCTTAGTAAAGTCAGCTATCAGAATGATTGCTATCATCATCACCATCATTATCATTCCCAAAGGTTGAAAGAGACCCTTAGATTTGATAACTTATTGGCTTTTGTTGACATTTAAGTAAGTATTCTAAATTCCCATAACTTATGGGGAAGGAACAGATGACAAGAGGTGAGATGAGTCAAAGAAGCAGGGAAAGAAATTCTAAATTATTTTTCAAAAAGCTTGGCAGTACACGTGAGGGTAGAAGGCAGTAACTCAATGGGAATTCGTCTGGGAGGGTTTTTCTAGGACTGAGTACGTTTTTACTCCTAGAGGAAGGAGGTGGTAGAAAGGGAGAAGGTAGTAATGATTGGCAGAGGAATGGCTTTCAAATGGACATGCAGGAAGTGGTTCTTTTGAAGAGATGTCAAATTTAGCAACCTCATAATAAAACTATTTGACAGCATGTGTTTCTCATGCACAGGTGGAATGAGTTACAGAGAGGATTACAATGGGGCGTAGCCTCATTCAGTGATTCATTTGTACAACTCAATTCCCATCGTGGAAATTATTTGAGAGTAAGTTCCACAACTAAAGCCGTGACTGCAGTTTTTCCATTCTTTAAATATTAGTGATGCCGAGGATAGAGCTCAAGGAATGCAATTTAGACTCCTGATGGATCTTGCAGGGACATCACTCATTTCTCTCTCTCTCTCTCTCTCTCTCTCTCTCTCTCTCTCTGTGTGTGTGTGTGTGTGTGTGAGAGAGAGAGAGAGAGAGAGAGAGAGAGAGAAGAAAAATCTCATTTCTCCCCTTGTGCCAAAGGACATAAGAGTGAGTAAATCTTCACAGGGTATAAGATTGCAATAAAGATGTGTGCAAATTTAGATGGAAATTAGGCATGTTCCCAGGGCTCCTGGAAAATTGCCAGCATAGAGCTCAAGACATTGCCTTTATAGACTATGTATATATTTATTTCTTTGTAAATCCAGTCTATAGAGTTTTCTGTTTATGATTGTTCCCAAGGACATTCTTTCTCCAAGTATTTCTCTAAGCAGATAGTAACTCAAAGCCGGTTTTTAACCATATCAAATGTAATCAGCATTTTCTGTGAAATTCCTTCTCATTGATATTATTATTTTGTTTCTTCCAACTTCTATTGTGCAATAATCATAGTAAAAACTTACCAAAGCTGCACGGGTGTATGTGTGTGGGGGACAATTCCAAATATGGGGAATTAATAATATTAATTATTATTTCATGTGCCTCTTGATCACACCTTTGAATATATTTTTAAAACATTTTCTGTTTTGCGTTACAGTTAAATTTCTAAATTTCCTTCACAATCTAAATATTTAGAGCTCGAGTTGTTTGTGTAAATCACAATATGATAGTATAAGTTAAAAAGTAGGATCTTAATTGCTAAAAAGATCAATGCTTTTAGTTTTGAAATAGCTAATCATATTAATCTATTTTTCCTATGCTTTCGTTTTACTAATTTCAAAATGCATGTGCTATGGAAAAGAATATTAAACTATTCTGAGTTAAGGAAGTTTCATGAATTATAGTTTCCCAGAAAGACACCAATGTGCTTAAATGAGTTGCTTATGTGCTTTTTTTTTTGGTGCTTTTCTATCTTTACACATAATTCTAAGTTTCTTTAAAGTAATGCAGTTCTGAATATAAGGATTTATTATCCAGAAAAGAAATAAGTCATTCTAACACTCAATAGTTATAAAACTGGAGAATATCTAGTTTTGGACATACATTTAAACTCTCATACCTTTACTAAATAAATGAAGTGAAATATAGGACCCACTTTACGTTTTTTTCTTCTTTATACTACTATGATATTACTCACAATAAAAGCACTGCATATGACAGTTATTTGTTATTTTATTTTATATTGATTTTATTAATATTTATACTACTCTATTAATATTATAGTAGCTTTTTCATAAAAAAAGTGTCCTTCATAAGCTTTTTATTTTTATTTATTTTAAAAAATTAGTTAATCGGGCAGGTGGGTGGGATGGGATGGGTATATTCATACCTAATGGGTATGGTCTGCACTGTCTGGGGGATGGACACGCTTTAAGCTCTGACTTGGGTGGGGTAAAGGCAATATATGTAACCTAAACATTTGTACCCCCATAATACGCTGAAATAAAAAAAAATAAAAAATTAAATAAATTATTTTTAAAGAGTCAAAAAAATTAATCTTTTTAATTGACACATTGTAATTGTACATATTTATGGGGTACAATTTGATGTTTTGATGCGTATATACTGTATAACACTCAAATCAGGGCATTTTTTTGTGACCATCACCTCATGCATTTATCATTTCTTTGTGGTAAGGACATTCAAAAGCCTCTTTTCTGGCAATTTTGTAATATACAATACCTTACTGTTAACCATTGTTACCCCACTGTGCGATAGAACACCAGAACTTATTCCTCCTGTCAAATTGTAACTTTGCCCCATCACCAACCTCTCCCCTTTCTCCATCCCTTCTCCTCCCCAATCTCTCATAACCACTGCTTGATTCTGCACATGTATATTATTAATATATTGCTGTTTTCTTAATTTGCAGCTCATTTTTAAGAATAAAGAAAGCATGTTGTTTGGAGATTTGGACAAGGACCTCTTTTTGATCCAGAGAATCAACTCTAGCCTGGAGGTCAGATCATAGCTGCTTCTTCTGGCTCCCATGACCAGCCAAGCCTCAGGCAAGGCTGGGAACCATCTCTAAGTGGGCAGAGGAATATCTAACTTGCATCTTCTATCTCAAAGGATTGCATTCAGAAGTCAGCAAGAGGTGATGAAAGTAAGAGCATGCATTTCTTTTTTACTCAAACAAATAACATTTTATTGTGTTTTTCGAATTGCTCTGTTGAAATAATGCTATTACTCTCAATTTTCCAGATATTTTAAAATAAAGATTAAGTTCACATATCGTACTAGTTTTAGCTTCTGAGATATTAGAGCTACTTTGCCCCCCCCCCAAAATTTTGATTAGAGGCTTATTAGGTCCAAATAATAATGAACTGGGCTTCAATTTCATTAATTAACGGTCTTAGTTTAATCAAGCAATTTGTTAGCCATTATACGTAGTTTTGGGGCAGGGAATTCAATGAGAATTTTAATAATAGTTTTTTTAAATGAGTGCATTAGAGCCTGTTCATGGTTCCCATTATAGCACGTGGAGGTACATTATTGGTGGTAAAGTTATGTAGTTAAGTGATTCATAAGGCAACTACATTTGGCCTAGTGAAAAACATTAAAACTGAGAAAAATAAGAGTCACTGACCAAAACCTCCCAAACAAATGGAAGGTATCGGCAAAGAACTTAGATTAGTATGTTGGCAGTGGGACTGGTAGCTCTCTGCCAGCATGGCCACTTTTCTTCCATTCCTCAGATCTCATCTTTTCCTTCCTTGAAAACACAAGACAACTTCATTCTTCCTGAGGGTGGATTCCCTTTTGCATGCCTCTTACTCTCAAGCTTTTATTTCAAGTTGTGATAGACAGGTGTACACAGTATAAAGCATCAAGCAGTTGACGTTCTCATTCACTTTCTCAATTTCTTCCAGAATCAATGTCTTTCCAGATTATTACTTCTGTATTGTAAACATGTATATATTTCTATTTCTCAGAAATTTAGCTCTAGGTGCCAGTTCCTCAATGGCCTCTGGAAATGGGATTTAGCTCTCTTTCTGTTCTATCTTTCCTTTTGTCTTACACTAAAACCTTTGTTCTTTCTGTCTCTCTATTCTTGAATTTTATAATATTTTGCATCAGATCAATATGCAATATAGTGTTTATATTATTGTAGTTCTGTAAACAGTATTCACATATGAGCCTTATTTTGTGTGTGTGTGTTTGTGTGTATGGTAAATTTTTCTTTCCTGCACAAATTAGATTTTCCCTTCTTTTTCTTCTGCTTAATTTTTTAGTAGTAAGTGTATATTGCTCTTTTTATTCCAAACTCACCCCCAGTTGATGAATTCTCTTCCCAATATGTTGGGAACAACAAGTGTGTTACTAGTGTCATCTCTCTCTCTCTCTCTCTCTCTCTCGTTTCTAATCTCCTTCAATCTGGACGGGTTACCATCCGTGCAATTTTCTGTTTTCAGTACTCACCTCTTTCTCTGTCAATTTATTTCCTCATTTTGTTGGAGCATATTCACTAAAAGCTTTCAGAGAAAAAAATGCAAGGAAGAAAATGGTGTTTGAGACTATTCGTGTATGAAAATGTCTTTATTTCTTTGAGTCATATTTTGATACAAAATTCTAGGTTGGAAGTCATTTTCCTTTAGAATTTTGACACTATCACTCTGCTTTCTTTTATTTTCCAGTGTCACTATTGAGCCAAAACCATTTTAAGTGCTGCCTTGTTTTTTTCTTCTGGAAGCTTGTAAGAACTCCCTTTGTTCTCCATATTCTGCTATTTCACAGATGGTTTGCCTTACTTTGCCTTTAATGACATTCATTATGGTGAATGCTTAGTGGTTCCTTTCAACTTGGAGGCTCATGTCTTCCACTTCTGAAAATTTTCTTTAATTATTTGGTAAATGATTTCTGTCTCTTTATTATAATTTTTTTCTGAAACTCCAGTTATTTAGATAGTGTACCTTTTGGATTGGCCCTCTAGTTTTCTTATTTTTCTCCCCTATCTTCTGTTTCTTTTTTTTTTTTTTCTATTTTCTGAGCAATTTCTTTGTCTTCTATATTTCTTTGAGTTTTTATTTCTGTTACCATATTTTCAAGAGAACTTTTTTCCTCTGAATGTTCCTTTTTAATAGTTATTTAATGAATGTAATACTTTTATCTTGTTAAGAATATTAATTAAAGCTTCTTTTTATGGAAAGACTTTTTTCCCTTTTCTTCCTGTATAAAATCTATTTCCTCAAGTGCTTCCATCTACCTGCTCTTTGATTATTTTGGTCCTTATTTCTCATGTAAGACTATTTGCTGATATGCCCAAATAATCCTGATTATCTGCAAATGTTTAAGAGTGGGACACTAGAAGGATTGTAGGATGCTATGAGCATGTGAACAGGGCTTGTTGACTATCGTCGCTTCTGTAAGGTTATCTGGCTGGGGCATTTTTGGGGGGGAATATTTGATGTCAGAATCTTTGCGTCTTCTTCTCGTGGGATAGTTTATTTCCCAGAGAGATAACAACTTCTATTATCCTGCATGGAGACTATAGAAGTGACTGCCAGCATTTAAGGGAGTGGAAGGCCCACACAAAGTTAAGGGAAAAAAGTAGTTTGTTGTTTTACTCAGGTCACTTCTATTTTTTCTATTATCCCTTAAAGGCATTGTAATTCTCCCAGTCATTCAGGCTCAAAACCTTAAGTCTCAAACTATTGTTCCTCTTTTATTCATAAATCCAAATTAATAGCCACATCTTTTCTTCCTATTATATTGCAAGATATTTGCTGTCAGGACCCAGGAATTAGAGCAACATGGTAGAATGGTTAAGAGCATGGAATGCAGCCCTGGACTTGAATCTTGGTTCTGTCATTTGCTAGCTGTGTGACATTTTCATTTACAAGGCTCAGGTTTCAGTACTTCTCAAGATTTCCTCAAACCCCGAATTAATATTACATAGTATTTTTCTGCACAAGAAACTTTTTCTCTGTATATTTGCATTTTTATATCTTAGATTCCTATTGCTATATTTTAAAATCTAGTCAATTTTATAAATAAAGCATTATTTAGAAATTCCTCTTCCATTTTGATGTGCCACAAATCATTTTTTTACCCTTGGTACTTGTGCTTTATCATATTTTTTTAAATTTGGAATTTACAGTTTTTCTCTCCCCATGAGTCACTCAGCCTTTGCTTCTATATATCCTAATCACTGATGGATATTTCTCTGAGTTTCCAAGGTCTTTATGAACTACTCATCTTTCCATTCACTTAGGGAATGTTTTTTTGGGGGGGTTGCATTTATCTCCTAGAACTCTTCTTTTATTAGTGACCTACATAATGGAGTTTTTCACATGGTCAATACTTATTCATTTTACTCTTTTTTAACAATTCTGAAAACCTTTCTGATGAATGGATGTGTAGGAAGTGGTGTCTAGTACGCATATAAATTTTAGCTGTTCTATTCATCAGCAGTGTAAAGTAACAGTAATTAGAGTGAAATTGCCGGCTATGGGAAAGTGTTAGGTGTGGCCCGTCATTAATGAAGGCGGTATGATGTAGTGTCAAGTGTGAGGGAAGCTGTGTAGAGAGAATGTTTTGTGTCTGAGAAAGACTCAAGAATTAGTTACCATGCTCTGTTTCTATTGTAAATAGGCCATATTGAAAGAAGATAGCATAATGTAAAAGCATTTAAGAGCAGACTGCTTAAGAATGAATTGAGACTGAGGGATTGCTTCCACAATAGCACAAGTAAAAAGGCCCTTTTCATTTGAGTCAATGGGCGTTTGAAATATGTTAAGACAGGAATCTTCCTTTCTAATGGCAAGTTGGACACTATAATATTATTTGTTTCTGATGTTTTACAGCATTGTGGGAGTTGGTGGTTTTAAAAACCTCTCTCCAAAGATAGCTAAGATGATCTGGATTTGTCTGTGGTCAGGGAAAGTTTTCTGAGGTTAGATTGCTATTTAGAAATATCCTTTCAGCTTTATTTAAAAAAATCGTTCACATGCTTTGTAAATAAACTTTTGGAATTATACCTTAAGTGCCTTGAAATTCATTTGCTAATTGACACTCTCTATGGAAACATAAGACTAGCTCTTTTTTACTTACGGTTAGATGTGAAGAGCTATGCTCTACAGCGCAGATAATTTGGTGGCTCTTACCTGTGATTTAAAAACATTTCACTTCTCCAGAGACAAAGCAGCAATCACAGATTTGAAAGACCATCATTTTGCGTTATGTTTCCTTGTTTGCCTAACAAAGTAGTACTTTTCCTAGCTCTGCCAATTTTTCCCATACATCAAGTGTGGTCTACTCTAAAAATCATAAAGGCATGAAGTGACAGAGAGTATCAGTTCACAAGCCAAAACACATTGGAGCAATATAGCATCAGTGAATGCATGAAATTGTGGGCAACAATTGCTGGTAAAAGTGCACTGTGTTCAGATCTGCGTTGCGGATCTCTCACATATTACTTGGAGTTGATTCTCTCCCTCAGTAAGTAGTAGCCCTCATGCCATGTGCTCATGGGATTTATGGTTTATACCCTCCTGCTGGAGATAGTTACTCACCAGGAAGAACCGCAGGACTGACAATGGGACAGAGACAGCAACTTGTTTCTTTTTAGGTTCTTGGAGGCTTATACACATGACATATTCTTGTTTTATTTTGGTCCCTTCTTTCATATATTCCTTTAATATGCACATATATGCACACATGCAAATGTGTGTTTGCAGAGATAGACGTCTCTTTCTATATATCTAGTTATAGCGAATTGTCGATATCAATATCGATGTCTCTTTACATTTCTTACAGGCATACCTCCTTTTCTTACATTTCACTTTGTTGGCTTTACAGATAACTGCATTTTTTTAAAAATTGAAAGTTAGTGGAAACCTTTCATAGCAAGTCTCTTGGTGCCACTTTTCCAACAGTATGTGCTTGCTTAGAGTCTCCATGTCAAATGCTGATAATTCTCTCAATATTTCAAACGTTTTAATTATTAGAATATCTGTTATGGTGATCTGTTATCAGTGATTTTAACATAACTATTGTAATTGTTTTGGGGCATCACACACTGCAGCCACATCAATGACCAATTTAATCAATAAATATTGTGTGTGTTCTGACTGCTCCATCAACCAGTTGTTCCCCCATCTCTCTTACTCTCCTTGGGCCTTCCTATGCCCTGAGACAGAAGGATATTGAAATTACACCAGTTAATAACCCTACAATGGCCTCTAAGTGTTCAAGTGAAATGGTCACGTGTCTCTCCCTTTAAATCAAAAGCTAGAAATGATTAAGCTTAGTGAGCAAGGCATGTCGAAAGCCTAGATAGGCTAATATGTAGGCCTCTTGCACCAAAGAGTTAGCCAAGCTGTGAATGCAAAGGAAAAGTTCTCGAAGGACATTAGAAGTGCTACTTCAGTGAACACACAAATGATAGAAAGTGAAATATCCATACTGCTAATATGGAGAAAGTTTTAGTGGTTTGGATAGGAGATCAAACCAGCTGTAACATTCCCATAAGCCAACACCTAATCCTGGGCAAGGCCAAGGCTCTCTTTAACTCTATGAAGGCTGAGAGAGATGAGAAAGATGCAGAAGAAAAGTTTAAATCTAGTAGAAGTTGGTTCATGAAATTCAAGAAAAGGAGCTGTTTCCATAGCATAAAAGTGCAAGGTGAAATAGCAAGTGCTGATGTAGAAGCTGCAGCAAGTTATCCAGAAGATGTAGCTAAAATAATTAAGGAAAGTAGCTACACTAAAGAATGGATTTCCATGTAGATGAAACAGCCTTCTATTGGAAGATGTCATCTGTGATTTTCATAGCTGGAGAGGAGAAGTCAATGTCTGGATTCAAAACTTCAAAAGACAAGTTGACTCTCTGCTTAGGGGCTAAAGCAGCTGGTGACTTTATGTTGAAGCCAATGCTCATTTACTATCTCAAAAATCCTAGGGCCCTTAAGAATTACGCTAAATCTATTCTTCTTGTGCTCTATAAATGGAACAACAAAGACTGGTTGACAACATGGCTGTTTACATAATGGCTTACTAAATATTTTAAGTCCACTGTTGAGAACTGTGCTCGGAAAAAGAGATTCCTTTTAAAATATTATTGATCATTAACAATGTACCTGGTCACCCGAGAGTTCTGATGATACATAAGGAAATGAATGTTGCTTTCATGCCTGCTAACACAATATCCATTCTGTAGCCCATGGATCAAGGAATAATGTCAAATTTCAAGTCTTATTATTTAAGAAACACATTTTGTAAGACTATAGCTGCCATAGACAGTGATTGCTCTGATAGGTCTGGGTGAAGTAAATTGAAAACCTTCTGAAAATGATTCATCATTTTAGATGCCATTAAGAACATTTGCGATTAGTGGGAGAATGCTAAAATATCAACATTAACAGCAATTTGGAAGAAGTTGACCCAAGTTTCTTGGATGACTTGAAGGGGTTCAAGATTTCAGTGAAGGAAGTAATGGCATATGTGGTGGAAATAGCAAGAGGACTAGAATTAGAATTAGAAGTTGAGCCTGAAGATGTGACTGAATTGCTGCAATCTCATGTCAAACTTGAATGGTTAAGGAGTTGCTTCTTAGGGATGAGCAAAGAAAGTGATTACTTGGGATGGAATCTATTCTTAGTGAAGATTCTACGAACATTTGAAATGACAACACAGCATTTAGAATATTCCACAAACTTAGTTGATAAAGCAGTGGCACGCTTTGAGTGGATTGGCTCCAATTTTGAAAGAATTCTACTGTGAGTAAAGTGCTGTCAAACAGCACTGCATGCTACAGAGAAATTTTTCTTGGAAAGAAGAGTCAATAGATGTGACAAACTTCACTGTTGTCTTATTTTAAATAATTGCCACAGCCACCCCAACTTTCAGCAACCACCACTCTGATCAATCAGCAGTCATCAACATCAAGACAAGACTGTCCACCAGCAAAAAGATTATGACTCGCTGAAGGCTCAGATGATCATTAACATTTGCTAGATATGTAGATTCATGTTTTTCATCCAACTTGGGATGTATTCAACTGCTATTTATTTATTTTCTTTTTTTTAAATTTCTGGATATTAAGGGGATAAAAACGTTTTGTTACATGGATACATTATATAATGCTGAAGTCAGGGCTTTTAGAGTGCCTGTCACCAGGATAGTGTTCATTGTACCAGTTAGGTAAGTTTTTGTCCCTCACCCTTCTCCTACCTTCCCCTCTTCTTGGTTATCAGTGTCCTTTACATGTCTTTTTCCCCATGTGTAGCCATTGATTAGCTACTACTTATTACTAAGAACATGTGCCATTTGTTTTTCCATTCCTGAGATACTTCACTTAGGATAATAGTTTCCAGTTCCATCCAAGTTGTTGCAAAAGACATTATTTCATTCCTTTTTATGGCTGAATAGTACTCCATGGTGGGTGGGTGTGTGTTTGTGTGTGTTGTGTGTATATATATGCACACACACCACATTTTCTTTATCCACTCATGAATTGATGGGCACTTAGGTTGATTCCATATCTTTGCAATTGTAAATTTTGCTGTGATAAACACTAGAGTGCAGGTGTCTTTTTGATAAAATGACTTCTTTTCATTTGGATAGATGCCCCAGTAGCGGGATTGCTAGATTGAATGGTAGGTCTACTTTTATTTCTTTGAGAAATCTCCCTTGTTTTCCATAGAGGTTTTACTAATTTGCAGTCCCATCCATAGTGTATAAGCATTCCTTTTTCTCTGCATCCACACCAGCATCTATTTTTTTTTTTAACTTTTTAATAATGGCCATTCTGACAGGGATAAAGTGGTAATCTCATTGTGATTTTAATTTGCATTTCCCTGGTGATTAGTGCTGTTGAATATTTTTTCCTATGTTTTTTGTCCATTTGTCTATCTTTTGAAAAACTTCTGTTAATGTATTTTGCCCACTTTTTGATGAGGTTTTTTGTTTTTCTCTTGCTGATTTGTTTGAGTTATTTGTACATTCCAGATATTACCCCATTGTTGGATGTATAGTTTGGGAATATTTTATCCCATTCTCTAGGTTGAATTTTCACTCTGTTGATAATTTCCTTTGCTATGCAGAAGCTTTTGAATTTAATTAAGTCCCATTTATTTATTTTTATTGTTTCTGTGATTGCCCATGTAGTCTTCTTCATAAATTCTTTGCCTAGGCTGATATCTGGAAGAGTTTTTCCAACAATTTTCTTCTAGAATTCTTATGATTTCATGCCTTACATTTATTTAAGCCTTTTATAAATCTTGAATTAATTTTTGTGAGTGGTGAGAGATAGGAATCCCATTTCATTCTTCTGCATGTGGCTGTCCAATTTTCCCAGAACCACTTATTGACTAGGGCATCCTTTCCCCAGTGTATGTGTTTGCCTGCTTTTTAAAAGATCAGTTGGTTATAGCTATATGGATTTATTTCTGGGTTTTCTATTTTGTTCCGTTGGTCTATGTCTCTACTTTTATACAAGTACCATGCTATTTTGATTACTATAGCCTTGTAGTATAATTTGAAGTCAGGCAATGTGATACCTCTAGATATGTTCTTTTTGCTTAAGATTGCTTTTGCTATATGGGCTCTTTTATGGTTCCAAATGAAGCTTAGGATTATTTTTTCTAGATTGTTGAAATATGATATTGGTATTTTGATGGGAATTGCATTAAATTTGTCAACCACTTTGGGCAGTATGGACATTTTAATGACATTGAGCCTGCCAATTCATGAGCATGACATGTTTTTCTATTTGTGTCATCTGTGATTTCTTTCATTAGTGTTTTGTAGTTTTCCTTATAGAAATCTTTTATGCCCTCAGTTAAGTGTATTCCTAGGTATTTTAATTTTTTTTGTAGTTATGGCAAATGGTAATAAGCTCTTTGAGTCTCTGCTTTACTGTTATTAGTATATAAAATGCTACTGATTTATGTACGTTGATTTTGTAAACTGAGACTTTGCTGAATTTTTTAAATCAATTCTAGGAGTCTTTTGGTGGAGTCTTTAGGGTTTTGTAGATACAAGATCATATTGTCAGCAAAAAGGAATAGTTTGACCTAGTCTTTTCTGATTTAGATGCCCTTTATTTCTTTCTCTTGCCTGATTGCTCTGGCTAGGACTTCCAGTACTATGTTGAATAGAAGTGGTGACGGTAGGCACCCTTTTTTTTTTCCAGTAATTAGGGAGAGTGCTTTCAACTTTCCCCCATTCAGCATGATGTTGGCTGTGGATATGTGATATATGGCTTTATAATTTTGAAATATGTTCCTTCAATGCCTAGTTTGTTGAGTTTTTTTAATATAAAAGTTTGCTGGATTTTACTGAATGCTTTTTCAGCATCTATTGAGATAATCATATGGTCTTTGTTTTTGCTTCTGTTAATGTGGTGAATCACATTTATTGCTTTGTGTATGTTGAACCATACTGGGTCATGGTGAATTATCTTTTTGATATGCTATTGAATTCTGTTTGCTAATATTTTGTTGAGGATTTTGCATCTATGTTCATAAGGGATATTAATCTGTAGTTTTCTTTTTTTGTTGTTTCTTCTCCTGGCTTTGGTGTCAAGCTGATACTGGCTTCATAGAACGAGGTAAGGAGGATTCCTTCCTTCTTGATGTTATAAAATAATTTCTATAAGACAAGTACCAGTTCTTCCTTGTAGATATGATAGAATTTTGCTGTTAATCCAACTGATCCTGGGCTTCTTGTTGTTGTAAGACTTTTTTTTTTTATTATTGCTTTGATCTTGCTGCTTGTTTTTGGTCTGTTCAGGATTTCTATTTCTTTTTGATTCAGGCTTGGGAGGTTGTGTGTTTCCAGAAATTTATCCATTTCCTATAGGTTTTTTAGTTTGTGTGCATAGAGGTTTTTGGGATATTCACAGATGACATTTTGTGTTTCTGTGGTATCAATTGTAATGGCTCCTTTTTCGTTGCTGATTGATATTATTTGAATTCTTTCTCTTCTATTTCCAGCTAATCTGGCTAGTGGTCTATCAATTTTGCTTACCTTTTCAAAGAATCAAATTTTTGTTTCATTGATCTTTTGTATTTTTTGTTTGTTGTTGTTTCCATTTTCTTTAGTTCTTTTTGAGCTTTGTTATTTCTTTTCTTCTGCTTGATTTGGGTTTATTTTGTTCTTTAGTTCCTTGAGTTGTGACATTAGGCTGTTAATTTGTGATCTTTCTGACTTTTTGATGGAATCATTTAAGGCTATGAATTTTCCTCTCAGCACTGCTTTTGCTATATCCCATAGATTGTGAAAGCTTTTGCCCCATTTTCATTTAGTTTGAAGAATCTTTTAATTTCTTTCTTTAATTTCATCATTGATCCAAGGATTGTTCACCAGCAGATTGTTTAATTTCCATGACTTTGTGTAGATTTGAGAATTTCTCTTGGAATTAATTTCTAGTTGTATTCAACTGTGTTCTGAGAAGATACATGGTGTGATTTCAATGTTTCTGAATTTGCTAAGACTTATTTTGTAGCCTAAGATATGATCCGTCTTGCAAAATGTCCTATGTGCTGATGAGAAGAATGTGTATTCTGTAGTTTTGGGGTAGAATGTTCTGTAAATGTCTGTTAGAGCCATTTGCTCTGGAGTCCCTTTTAAGTCCACTTTTTTTTGTCAATTTTCTGTTTCAATGATCTGTCCAGTTCTGTTAGTGGGGTGTTGAATTCCATGGCAATTATGATCCTATTGTTTATTTCTTTGCTTAGATCTTGAAGAATTTGTTTTATGAATCTGGGAACTCTTATTTTAGGTGCTTACATATTTAGGATTTTTATATTTTCTTGATGAATTGCTCTTTTTATCATTATATAGTGACCATTTTTATCTTTTTTTTTTAACATTGTTGATTTAAAGTCTATTTTATCTGATAGAAAAATGGGTAAACCTACTTGCTTTTGGTTTCCATTTGCATGGAATATTTTTTTCCATCCCTTTACCTTGAGTCTATTATTTCCCCCTTCTCTTTCTGAGACTTCCATATTGGGTATCTTGATATGTTTCATAGTATTTAGGACCTGATAATTTTTCTTGATTCTTTTTTCTCTATGCTTCTTAGACTGGATAATTTCAATTGACATATCTTCATTTGGTGATTCTTCTTTATGTTGAAATCTGTGTTGAACCAATCTAGTACATCTTTCTTTTCAGCTACTGTACTTTTCAGCTCCAGACTTTCTATCTGGATTCTTTTTGTAATATTTATCACTTTACTGATACTTCTTTTTTGTTGAAACATCATTCTCCAGTTTTTTTTAATTTGCCCATGGGTTCCTTCAAACTTTTGTGCATATTTAATATAGTTAATTTAAAGTGTTTGTCTAGAGTAATATCTGGGCTTATGAAGATATGGTTTCTTTTTTGTTCCTATGAATAATGCATACTTTTCTGTTTCTTTGCATGTCTCATATGTTTTATTGAAAACTGGATATTTTTATTATTATAATGTGATAACTCTGGAAATTATATGTGTCCTTTCACCAGACTTTGGAGTTGTAACTTTTTGTGGCTGCAGTTGTCTATTGTTTGTGACTTTTCTAAACTACTCTTACAGACTGTATTTTGTGTCATCTATGGTCACTGAAGTTTCTGCTTCATTCTCCCAGCAGTCAGCCAGTGACTTAATAGAGATGTTCTTAGATTCCAAAATTTAGCAAACTCTTTGTTCATTAAATATTCCTCTGGTTTTGCAAGGTTTTTTGTTTTAGTTTCCAGTGTTCCAAAAGAGTTGATTCTGACAGTTTTTGCTAGCTCAGTGGTTGCTTACAGGGAAGGACAGGTCTATGGAGCTTCCTTCTCTGCCATTTTTGGTGATGTTGCTACTTGCCAATAGTTATTTTTATTCACTTATGGGGAAATAAATTAAGTGCTAGGATTTTTTTACTCCTATATTTTTTATTTCTCACTGTTTAAGTATTCAAAAACTTTCTCTGTATGATTTGCACAAATATAAGCTCAAAATCACATGTAGATATAAAAAATACTCCAGAGTCTGTAAAGTATTATGTTCCTTCTAAGGACTTAATATTTAAGTCTGTTAGAAATAATTTAAAGGAAATTGACACCTTAAAATTAAGATTAAAAATGTCCTGCATTACACTAAGAAAAACACAATTTGGAATTATTACCGTGGGAATAGACCTTTGGGTGAAATTTTTTTGCTTTTTATTTGGGAAAATTTTTAGTCTTAAAAAGTTTTAGGCTAGTTTTATTAAACTCTTCATTCATCTATCAAATTAGCTTATTTATAATAATTGACTTTTGTAATATGAATTATTTTATTTGCTGCTGATTTTTCTTAATTAATTTTTTTTTTTTTTGAGGCAGAGTCTCATTCTGTTGCCCCAGGTAGACTGCATTGGTGCAATCATAGCTCACTGCAACCTCAAACTCCTGGGCTCAAGTGATCCTCCTGCCTCAGCCTCCCAAGTAGCTGGGACTGCAGCTGTGCACCATGACGCCCGGCTAATTTTTTCTATTTTTAGTAGAGATGGGGTCTCACTTTTACTGAGGCTGGTCTTGAACTCTTGAGCTCAAACAATCCTCCTGCCTCAGCCTTCCAGAGTGCTAGGAGTATAGGTGTTAGCCACCGCACCTGGCCATGCTGCTTAGGTTTTGATAGTCTGAATGATTATAGAGTTAAAAACTTTACCTTCCTTCTATACACTGTAATTCTATAATTCTGTCCATGAAACTAAAGAAATAGACTGACATGATTGTCAAAATCAGAGAAAGGGTTTTGCGAAATATCTCACAGAAGTTGCGAGGTTTATGATATAATAGGTATTTTTCTTAAAAAAAGTTCAAATAGAATTCATAATGTATACTTTTTCTTGGCATATAAAAATTAATGAAAAACTTTTATTTCTAAATGAAGAAATATATCAAATTATTTTTAAATATTTCAAATTAAAATAATAATCACATTATTTTCATAATTTTCAAGTTTTATTGAGGTATACTAGATAATTAAATATACATATTTAAGGTATATAACAATATTTTTATACATATGTATATTGTGAAGTGATTATCCCATCAAGCTAATTAACATATTCATAACCACCTACCATTATGATTTTTTTGTGTGTGTATGTTCATAATACTTAGGATTAACCTGCTTAGCAAATTTCAAGTGTACAACACAGTATCATTAACTATAGTCACATGCTATACATTAGATCTCCATAACTTATTCATTCCACATAACTGAACCTTTGGACGCTTTGACCAAAGTCACCCTATATCCATCCCTAACCTCAGCCCCTGGCAACCACTATTCTACACTCTGCTTTTATAAGCTTAACATTTTTTAGACTTCACATATAAGTGAGATCATGCAATGTTTGTTTCTCTGTGTCTGGCTTATTCTTCATAGTTTAATATCTTTCAGCTTCATCCATGTCGTCAAAAATGGCAGGATTTCCTTCTTTTTAAAGGCAAAATAGTATTCTCTTAAATATGCATATACATCATATTTTTTAAATCTATTTATCCATCAATGAACACATACGTTGTTTCCATAACTTAGGTATTGTAAACAACGTTGCCATGAAAATGAGGATGCAGATATCCCTTGAAAAAAATTATATAATATTTATAAAAAGTGAACTTAAATCTGTATAAGAAAATAAGTAAGTCTTTTCATTTATTTTCTATCATAAAAATGCCTTAGGGGGAGTTAATTTAATTTCAAGTAGTTGAATTTATTTCATTGTTATATACTTCAATGATGTTATATTTAAATATGGAAATATGATAATGATGAATAAACTGTCATGAAATATTCCAGTGGTGCTCCTGAATAGCATGTCTTTAATGTGGCTACTCTTAACAGTTAAAGGAACTTTGACAGTTAAGTAATCCCTTCACCACTTAAGCACAACAGGGTTTTATTATTAAGTACACTGCCTGGAAATGGTGTGCTTTTTTCATTCACACTATAAACAGTTTTGTTGGATTGGTAATCCTGCTTGTCAGATTTGTTCACTGTTTGATATTAATCAGTAGGTTTATAAAAGGTGCAGCACTGAACAGAAATGAACAGAAAATACATTATAAATAATGTTTCCATAAATCATGGAGAGTCATACATCTCTAATTCTGAGGTGTACAGAATATTTTGACATTCTGTGGGTGGTTTGATAGTTTGCTACTAACCCAAAAGTTTAATGGTAGAAGCTACTGTCCATTTCGTTATGTGACTATAGAATTGGCTCTCTCAGTATAAATTTGCTAAAAGTTCATGGGACTTTCTTTTTTTATTTAATGCTTAACCTTTTTTTTCTTTCACTTAGTAATATGCATCTAAGATTCCTTCATGTCTTTTCATGGCTTGATAGCTCATTTCTTTTTAGCACTGAATAATATTCTATTTTCTGGATATATCAGTTTATCCAATCACCTACTAAAGGATATCTTGATTGCTTCAAAGTTCTGGCAATTATGAATAAAGCTGCTATAAATGTCTGTGTGCATTTTTTTTTTTTGTGCAGTTTTCATCTCCTTTGCGTGAATACCAAGGAGTATGATTGGTGGATCAACTGGTGAGAGTATGTTTAGTTTTGTAAGAAACTACCAAACTGTCTTCCAAAGAGGCTGCACCATTTTGTAGTCCCACTAGGATGAATGGGAGTTCCTATTGCTCTGCATTAGTGCAGTATTTGGTGTTAACAGTGTTCTAGATTAGGGCCATTCTAACAGGTGTGTAGTGGTATCTCGTTAATGCTTAATGTTTTAAAGCTTGTATTCTTCTAGAATATGTACAATAAAAATGCTGTGATTATATCGTGAACCACAGAACTCAGTCACGAGCCATTATATCACATGTCTTCATCTTCTTTACATTTTTCTCTATATTTTGGAAAACATTCAAATATTACTTTAACTATTTCATTGTGTAATCAGAAGTTTTATTCACCACAATATGAATTGTTTCTCTAACTTGCAAATGTTGGAATTGATTTGGTTTAAATATTTTTAGAAACTCCAGGGTTTAGAGTATGTATCCAAGAGCTGTTGCAAGGGGGTCATTAAATTAACAAGTAGTTAGCTTAAAATGTTGGAGCACAACTCATGATAATCAGGTGTAATTCCTGGGTGACTATATATAGGCTTCTTCGTTAGTTTTGCAACTAGGTCTTCATCTCCAAAATATACAGATTACAGAAATGAATATATAGCCATTGTCCAAAAACTATTTGGCCTCAAATGTTTTGACCTAACAGTGTTCACTGGACCCACTCCAAGTCTTCCAGCTTTCCCCATAGCTGTCTGTTCCTCAGTTTCTAGGGGAGGGCTATTTTAAATGTTTTCTATGCTAAGTTAGTGTTTCCAAGTTGCACAAGAATATTGTTTGGTTCTGAATTCTTCTCTCCTCTTTAGTCTCTTACTGTTTCCTTCTGTGGCCCCCAACTCTTGATACTTTCCTTGCTATATTTTTGTCCCAGATGAGACTTCACTGTGCAGTGGCATCGACCACATTTCAGTAGTTCCTGGAAGGCAGTAGGAAACCCAGGGACAAGGAGAAGAACAAGATAAGAAATAATTCTGTCCTTTTCTAATGGGAGGAGAAAGTGGTTAGTGCTGAACCTACAGCAGGACCGAATTCCTTTTCACGCATGGTTTAATGTTCGTTATTAGCCTTCTGTTATTAGCACATAGGTAAGAATGAGATGTAGCTAGCCTTTCAGGGCTTTCACATCACCAACCCTTTCACTATCTAGTGACAGAGAACTAAAGAATTCTTAGCAGACATTATTTACATCATATGTTCTCTGGTTTTTCTTTTTAGGAGTGTGTGATTACTCATAAAAATGCAGCCAAGCGACAGGTATTTTAAAGTCTGTTCGGATATGGCAGGTGCACAGACATATGAACTCAAGAGTCAGGGCCTGGGAGGTGTACACTGTGGGGCGCATTTGAACCATGACAGCAGAATATATTCTTACTTGTGGCATTATCACATATGTGATGAATTGTAGGCCAGAAAACCTGGCTTCTGGTCATACATCCAATAGGCCCTTCGTGAGTTTCCAAAACCTCTGGGCCTCATTTCTTTATTACTAAAAAACAGTTGTGCTCTATATTTTCTCAGGTCCTTTTCTTCTTCAAAAGCTATGATGACACTGAATGTGACATGTCTGCATGAGAGATGCCAATAAAAGGAGAGTTAAACTGAATCAAGGAAGGGAGGAGGAGGGAAGCAACTATTCTTTTATTGAGAAAAAAACATATTCCATATTATGCATAATGATAGAAAGGGGAATAAAGGAAATAATAGACCAGTTGCTTTTCTTAGTGAACAAATGTTTGCAATTTTTAAGTTTATTCCTGAGTAAAATAAGGAAGTAAAATCCCAGGACTTCTTTTATAGGCTTTATGCATGACATGAAACTCTTTAGAAATTTGATAAATTAGTTTTCTTTTCTTTTGGGATTATTTTTTTAAGATCGAGAATATTATTAATATTAATCTATTACTGGACAGTTTTATTCAAAGGTTTAAAAAGTACACTGAAGTATTATCTGGGGTGGACTCGTTTTTAGGAGAAAACATAAACACAGAGAAACCATAATCCTGGTGTAATGTAGGAATCTAATTAAGACTAATGAGGCAACATTAAATTTAATGTATGATGCATTTTATATGTCTCACCATTAGAGCTGCAGCAAGCTGTTCGTCAGAGTCGATCTTTGGTGACTGCCACCCTACAGGCATTCCTCCGCAGTCTGGGTGTGGGCCCCGGTGCTGGGCTTACAGAGAAGCCAACACAAAAGCAACCATGAAAAGTGAAGACACAGTTGGAATCGTTTACTGGTGGACTCAGCTGACCAATAAACCCAGACTTGTTGATGCGGTGGAAAAGTTTCCGCTAGATTGCAAAGCCGGTCTGTTCAATCTAAGGACATCAAGGCTCACAGTCAATTATCAAAGAAATTAGTCCTATAACGAAGAGAAACAGCGTTGAGCAAGTAGCAGAGAGACAGACAAGAGATGATGGTTTTTACTAGATTCCGAAGGAGATTTAGGGCCATTACTGATGCAAAGAAATTGGGAAAGACTTGAAAAAATAAAATCTTCACACTGGAATTTGTACCAGAGGTTTAGCTGATATGCGCACAGGCACAAGAAAAGAGTAATTGATTACCAGGAATCAAGAATTAAGAGAGTTTCACATAACACGATAAACCTCTGCAATAATATCTACCACAAAAATTATAGTAGCTGATGTTTATTGTGCGTTTTCTGTGTGCTAGGCGGTGTTTTAAGAACTTAATGCTCATCATATCATTTAGTCCTTACAATAGCCCTGTGAGGCAATCATGATTATCATGCCCATTTCACACGAAAGAAGCTGAAGCAGAGAAAGACAAAGTGAGCAGTTGTACAGTTGCATTAGAACACAGCAATCTGAATTTCAGGCAGCACTCGCAACACTGGAATCCAGGAGGCCTTGAATTCACACAGGCTTATACACTGTCTTACAAAATGACAACTCCTTTGCTTATTTTCAATTTTAAAATTTAAAATGTCTATTATAATTTGGTTCTTTAAATAGAAACCTGAAGTTCTCTGAGGGTGGGTCATGCTGCCCTAAAACTTTTATAAATGGCTTATAAAATTGCAACCTTTCTGGAAGGTTTCTGCTTTACAGAGTGGTGGTTTATCCTTGCTAATTATTTCTATTTGTTGACATACATGCTTTGCACAAAGTTTCTGAAAGTTGGAATTCACAGTCTTCTGGATCTCGCTGGTCCCAGGGGACAGTGATTCAGATTTGTTTTTGGATGGTTCAGGCAGAGGACAAACCACGTACATCCATAGAAGGCCATGGCCAAAACTAACTGACTTGCTAACTAACTAACTAACTTCCTAACTCACAAACTAAATCAAGAACAACATTGTGAGAATTACAGGATTGATGCTCAAAAGAGGAAGAAAAAATACTTCTTGCTGCTTTCAATCCTTCCTTGTCTACCTTAACTCCTTATGTCCTTTCTCTCTCTGTCTGCCCAACATACAGAAATTACAACTTTGAATTCGTAAGTAGCAGAGCTGAGAGTCAAACTCACGCAGTGTGGTTACAGCTCCCACATTCTTAACTGCTCACTATACTATCTGTTAACCTAAGAGAGTTACTTTTCTTCAGCAAACTTCAAAAATTTCCCCCCCCCAATTGCTTTGGGTCTGCTAAGCTAGCATTTTTGATACACGCAAGGCAAACTGAAAAATGTGGTTAACTTAAAGGTGAATGAATCTTCTCAGGACAGGACTGCGCATTGATGGAGCTCTAGGTCACAGTTTTCAATGAAGTGCATAGAGACAAGGTAAGATCTAACACTTAAGTGGCTGTGAATTATGGATCAGCTCAAACAGGTACAATTTGATTTACAATCGATAGCAAAAGATCTTTATGCCTATGCAGCTGTATGCATTTGCACACTACCGTGGGACTATGTGAAAATTTTATTCAGTTGGTCAATTCATTTTCTCCAAGCTAATGCAAACCTAGAAAGGTACACCACTTCGTTTAAAAAACACACATAATTTCTAAAGTGTCCCGTCACAATTAGGGGTAAGTTACCTGGCTGCCCTTTCAAACTAGCGCTTCAGTAAGTGATCGTCCAGTGGTTCCACAAAGGTTTCTTAGATGACATCCATCCCCCTCCTTTTCTGGATTGATGATTTCATTAAAAGCCATTCTCCTATTGTCGTTTTGCTTTCTCTGCTTTAATGTGGTCTGTGGGGTTCATTAGATCCAGCGTGTTAATGGCATCAGCTGGGTTTAGGTTTCATTGCAGCTGAACCTCACCATTGCTAATCACTTAGCTAACATATGCCAATATCATGGTACCTAATGACTCCTTCTGCAAAGACTCCTTTGTATTCCCATATCTGCCTCTCTGAAAGACCAGAGTAACATTGATTATCTGCATGAACTGCGGGACTGCGAGCGTACCGATGGCTTCTCCTCTCTTGGACAACAACATGTATACTTGGTTCAGGATCTTTCAGTTTGGCTGGCCTTTCTCAGTGACCCTTTTTCATCCCTTCCTTCTCCAGTTAATAAGGTTGTCACACGAGGCAAAAATCAGGGGCTTGCAAGTCCAAAAGAGGAGAGATCTTTACATTTTGCTGCTTAATTTGTGCATCCATTTCTAGGCCTTGAAGGGGCATAGCTCGGAGTAATCTTCGTTTGCTTTCTGCAGTCTCACTGCTCCCTAGGGACGCTGAGGGAGTCCAAGAGTGAGTGGGAAAACATCGCAGATCTACCAAGAACGGCGTATTGCTCTTTCAAACCGTTGGTATTCTGAGATAATTTTGATCTTTATATCTTATTTTTGGTTGCCTTTGATATCTGAGACCTGAAAAAAACACACTCTCCAATCTCTTTCTCTCTTCCCTTTTCCCTAAAGTCATGACAAAGGGAAAGATGGGGGCCTAACATTGAGGGGCTGCTGGCTTTGGGGGGTGCGGGGGGGATAGCAGAGTGTGATGGCAGAGAATAATTCTGCTTCAAGGAAGACACTGCCCAATTTTTTAAACTTAATAGGATTAGTCATGGGAACTATTTTTAGCAGAAGTTCAACTTTATCCATGTATTTTAATGTGGGAAAATTGTGTCCTTTTCCCTCTGCTAATGTTTGATGTATTCCAGCCCTCCTGTGAGCGTGTTTGAGTATCTTAGGGGATCTGGAGTGGAGGAGAACTTCCTCTCGGATTCTCTCTGTTTTCTTTCGTGAAAATGACATTCCAAAGCTGTTTCACTTTCTGACAGGAAATGGAGCCTTGCCAAAAATGATTAAAGTCCAAGAAAGCATAACAGTTCCAAAGCTGCAGCAGTTCTTTAGGAGTCCTGAGTTTGACATTGTGTCAAACAAATGTGAAATATTGTTTAATAAATTTGAATAATACAAAGATAGGAAAAAATCATTCTTGGCTTATAGCAGTAGTGGTTTGTATTAAGTATGTAAAAGACTACCTACATCTAATAAGTTGAAATAAATATGTAAATAAACTTGCATAAGGTTAACCTAGCCTGTGATTTTATTCCATTATATTAGTTATATGTGTGATACAAAAGCCTTACTTGAAATACGTGTAAGTTTAAAAGTGTATGTATTTCTGCAGTGTCAAAGAGAAGCAGTTTCTGGTTATGTGATCTAACCCATCCATAATAGGTAATTACTTTTTAAAATTTTTATAATGAATTCAATAAATTCATCAATAAAGTCACTTAGGCCAAAATTGTTTTATTTAAAAGGGCAAAACAATAATTGAAAACTTTAGTCGATATCTGGAATTATAAATCCAAAAGGCTTTTTATATAATGGCAGCCTCAATTATTTCATTGACAAACCTAATTAAATTTTTAAAAAATTTTTCCACCAGAGAATTACACATTTGTATAGATAATTATGTGCCCCAAAATAAAACAGAACAAGAAAAAAAATCATCTCTCTCAAATCACTAAAAAGTACCATTCGTCTGAGAAAAAAATCTGAGTGAAAACTTTTAAAATATTGTTTTTTTGAACTCCTTTAAAAATTATCATTAAAACAAACATTTTATCACTCACTTCTCTCACTCTTTTGGGTACATATTTGGAATACATGTTTGCAGTGCAGGAAGTTCAATTTTTTGTGTATTCACTGACATTCGACGAATACCACAATTCATGACCACTTTTTAGACAAGTTAAATTGATTACAGAAGTCATTCAATGTCACTGAGTACCATTAGTCACTTCATAAACAGCTACAATCTGCTGCCTACAAATGCAGGGGGACCGCCAAATAAATCACATCAAACAGTGGGAGTTGATACTGTCCCTTCATCTATAATTGGTACAGCCCTCTCCTGTCACATTTGTTCATTCGCGTGATTCTGGTGTGGATTGACACTGACGTGGACAGGGCAGCCACCGTCTCAGACGTCAGAGAGTCTATGCTTCGGAGATGTACGTGCTAATAGATACCCATCATGATGTTACATTAACGACATCCATGTATCAAATGCACAACTGAACCATCTAGCTGTCTGATGATATGCCCGTATAGATCTGTTCTAATAGGAGATAAACCCTTCGGCTTTGAAGGGAAATTGATAGATGCTGAAGGAAATGCATAATTAACAAATGTACAAAAAACCAAACAAGCACAGCTTGCATGTGCTGTTTCTCTGGACATAATTGTGAAGCTCTACAGTTTGACTTCAATCACATTTTCATAAAATATGATCAACATGTACACTATTTCTTTAGTTTTCTTTCAAAACATTATTCATTTTAAGATTTTTTTCTTATCAAACAAAAAATAGCCACTGTTACATTTAATGCTTGATATTATATCCTAGATTGAAGCTTTGATGAAAATCTGCTTTCTTAGGGTTAAAACTCCGCATATCTGTGTGTCTCTGTATATATGCATACACACACACATTACACAGGCTTCTGTGTGTATTATACCATACTGCCACACTAGCACACTAGCATTAAAAATTAACATAAATTAATGAAGACAATATACTTCCATAATGTCAAGTCTTTAAACACTGTAGACTCCAGGGAAATGGAAATGGACTTCAGTTGTTGCTGAAACATCCTTAATATATTGCATTCCACTTGGCAAAGATAATGGCCATGTCTACATAACAAACTGGAAAATTCAGGATCACACTGGAACAGCTTTTTTAAATGGATTTTTACTAGTTGTCAGGAATTTTGCATATATTATCTCATTCAATTTTCACAGTAAGTGGGAGGGGTGCTTTTATTCCCATTTTATAGATGAGAAAATAGAGGCAGCAAGAAGATAAATGATATGCACAGTATTACCCAGAAAGGAAAATACTAATAACTAAAATCTTGAAATCAGGACTCTCTTGACTCTTTTACCCTGTGCTATGTCCTCAAACTAATCCTTGAGAACTGAACATATAGGAATAATGACAACAGAGGCAAAATGGATCCTCTGAAAATGTTGTCTTTTGTCTGAAATACCATGTCACATGATCCTGGGAGCAGAGGACTCTGCAGAAGTGCTTGCAGCATTACAAACCTCATCCAACTTTGGAGATGAAAAGTCTTTCTGGAAAGAAAGTGGGTGTGTGGAGAACTATCGCGGGGGACGAGGGGGAAACATGAAGATGTTATTCACTACAAGTACTCAAACAAGGCAGTCATTCAAATGAAAGGTTCTAATTTTACTGTTTAATTAGCCAAAATCTATCATAATTTTTTAACCTTCTATAAGGAAAATAGACCCTTGGAAGAAAAATCCAGGAATAATCCCCTTACTTGCTGATGAATGGAACTTACAAACAATCACTGGAAGAAGTTTTTGAAAGGTCTGCCTCACTCTCCTGAGCATCTTCGTCCTCAGAAAAAAAAGCTGGATTCAACTGGGGATCTGCAGAGATGGATAGCATTAGAAACAAGTTGCTGCAACTTTTTCCAAAAGATTCATAAATAGAAAACATGATTTTTTTTTTCTGTAGGTTGGCTCACTTAGGTTCCATCTGGCATGTGTTTATTGATATGGAGTTTGCTTTAAGAAGGTGTAATGAACCCACTGTTCTTTTTCTAATAGATAGTTATAAGAAAACGTACATGAATTCATTTGAAAATAAGTTTAGGCAAATAAATGGCATAAAGTAATTCTAGTTATTTGATCGAAGTTACAAAAAATGGTATTGTCCTATTGATAAACAACACAGAATTGACCAAAACCCAGAGCAGGCAGCTTTCATGGGACTGTGCTCATTGTCAACAAATGTTGAGAAAAGGTCAATGGTTAATTAAATAATCTATCACCTCAGGATAGAGAGTAGTTCTCAACTCTGACAATCAGTGACAGAAATATTAAAAGGTCAAAAAATGACTTACAGTAGATGCTGGTCTGTTATTATGTATTATAAAGATGTGGTTCTATGCAAACATGGAAGATGAAAAAGGTTCACATCCTTCCAGAAACAGGTTTCCCAAACAAATAAATTTTGGATTATTTACTGATACGAGTAATGGGGATTCTTCTGGGGCTGTAGGCTTCTTTTGATTTTTATGCTATTTAAAAAAGTTATGTTTTTGGACAAAGAATGTTTTGTCTCAAACATTTGAAGAACTATGTGATGAGACTGGAGTTTGAGGGAGAAGCTGCCTGTTTGGGAATTACCTTGGCGCCTGGTGTTTTCACACTGCTATTTGCCTTGTAAAAGAGCATCTTTGCAAACGTGGTAGCTTTCAACTGCTGGCTGTACGTTCTTCTTACAGGGTATAACCCTATCACTCTCAGAGAATAGTAACGTCTCCAATTTCCTTACATCAAGTCCAGAATAACCCTTCTGTAAATTAAAATTGCTGCACAAACTTGATACATCGATTTGACCTAATCTCTTTTTCCCAGGATTGGCTTCTTCATTATCCTTTCCAGACATTAGTTTTTGTTTTTTGTTTTTCTTTTCAATGGGAATTCTTCTTTAATTTGGGCTGCCTTATCTACCACAAATTCTTTCTCTATTTCCCTCCCTCATTTTGTCTTCCTGCCTCAGAGGGCTGGTGATTCATTCTGGAGTTTTTAAATCTCAACTGTAAGCATTTCTTTTTTTTCTGTGCTATATAGATTGACTAAAAGAAATACCACCTACTTTAGTCTTTCCACTAGCCTTTTCCCTTTTACCTCTTGGGGCCCAAATATGGAAAACAGACAATGCAAAGAGGTGCCTTAGAATAACTGCTTTCCAGGAAGCCATAAATCATGTGTGATTAAAGTAATTGGCAACAATAGAAAGAAAACATGTTCCTGTGCTTTGGCTCTTTAGTTTTGCATATGAGAGGAAGCTGGTCACCAGTTGAGATCCCCCCAGGTTTATGAGAGATAATGCTTTATGTGAATAGAAAAATGAAGCTTCTCACTTTTCCTTTGAGAACGTGGGGCTCGGCGAGTGATATCACACGGCCATGTCACTTTGCTGAAATGCTCATTTATATGGTTTTTAAACGAGGGGTGCTTTGCCAGGGACTTTGACCCATGACTGTGCACACAGCTTTACCCCTGTGCTGTCTGAGTGATCGCAGCTATTTCGAAAATGGGCAAGTGTTATATGATTATTTTATCTCTTACTGTAAAGCGTTTTGAGAGACTTTGTATGAGAGGCAATATAAAAATAAATTGAATTGAACTATGGCTTCACCTCCCCACTTTTTAGTGCAGAAACTTTTAGAGCAAAAAGTGCAGAGCTGTGACAAAGGACAAGATTAAGACGATGTCAGGAAAACGCTCAGCTCTGGAGAGCCCTGACTTTGTAGGAGCAGTTTTAGAGTGTGTGTGTTTGGTTGCCACACGTGGCTATGTATTATTTAAAGTCTCTCCACAGCTAGAGAAAATCACATTTGTGTTTTTATGAAGTTAGTTATTTTGAGTCATAAGAGATCCAGAATCGACTTTCAGTTAATGCATTTCTACAAAGACTTGTTAATTATACAAATGCCTCTTTTACATAACATATTACAGTGCATTAAAAGCTGCCTGGTTAGCCTCTGTAAGGCCAAGGTCGGAACCACATCATCTTACTTTCAGAATCCACAACTGTAATAATTTTTCTTTTAAAATAAAATAATCTTGGCTTAGGGTAATAGGTTTTTCCTGCAGAAACATGATTTTGTGTTTTATGACACTGCATCAATACATTATTTTAATAAATGGCTCTTAGTTCACCAGAACAGAAGTGCTGTATTTTGACAATATCAGCCAACCTTTTCATTTGTTTAAGCAGGAAAAGTAGGGTGCCAAAATAAAGCTACTCCAGAAGAACATCTCAAGAATGTTTATGAAAACTCTGTTACAGCTACATTTATTAGAGTTAAAGCATAGTACTAATTTGTCATGCAGAATTCCAGGGAAGTGAGTAATTTCTGCATTTCTCTAAATGCCAATGTTTCCTATTTTGAGGTAAAAATTTGCTTGTAAATATGAAACTAGCAACATAGACTGCAATGTGACAAAAGATAGCAGAGATTTGTCATTTTCTGGCAATCGTTATTGGATGTATTTGCTGCCACGCTATGGTGTCTCTCATGAAAATAAGTTGGAGAACGGAAAGATTTATCACACCAAGTTCCTGACAATGGGCCTGAATTTTTTATAATTCAAATGAGATGATTTACTAGTAGCTATGTCTTTGGGGAATGGCTCCCTACTCAACCCAGAGATTCCCTAACCTTCCTGTTCCTATTTCCATCGAAGCTCTCTAAGACTCTCCGTCTGTACATGAGAATTTCCATCCATGGAAACCCAGACTGATTTCAAAATTGTGACCACACCGACTGTTAAATGACAAAAATACAGAGAGGAAATCTCTTCCTGTACTCAGACTCTTGCACAGGAGATGGCAGAGAGCTCTTTCTTCTGTAGATTGGTTATTTACTACTCCTTTTTATCTAAAGCTCTCAATGATATTTTTGCATAGGGAGTCGGATTCTCCCAGGTGTCCTGGGGATACATGGGAATTTTATTGTCTTCGGGCAGTAAATGGTCTCTGTGGGGCCGGAAAAAATGAATACTCCTTCAAAGGTGCTCATTATGTTAGGACGGCATGGAGACACTCACAGTCATTCATTTATGTGTTCATTCTGCTCTGTGGGACAGTATGCTCTGGTTCAGAGAAGGGCTACTCCCCATGCAGAATTAAGAAAACGGGTGTATATGTGTATGCATATATGACTACATATATATTAGTATTTTTTTCAAATAATCATTTCATAGAAAATGCAGTTTAAACATAAAAGTAGTAACAGAGCTCAGAAACAAGGCAAGAGGGAGAGATGTGTTTTGCAATTTGAATTGTATGTCCTAACACTTCATTCTTACCTCCCCCAGAATTGTATTCACTTCCTCTTTAGACTACGACTCCATTTTCAAATGCATTAATCAAAAGATAATGCACTGAGGCTTTGCTCTATCATCTTTGTTCTTCTCTTTTCTCCTGTGCTGCACTTACCCAGTGTCTCCTCTACTACCATACTCACGTCTCCTATGCACCAGGAACAAGACCATTTACTTTTGCTCAAATATGCTGGGTGTTTTCATGCCTTTGGGCCTCTCTTTTCATGCTGATCTCTAAGACTGAGATCACTTTAACCATTTTTGTGTATGGAAAACCCACTCAAGTCCTTCCCCATTCCAAGTGGCAGAAATGATCCTCAGGATTCCATTTACAAACACGAAATACATAACATCCCTTCACACAGAGGTTATGGCAATCGAATGAGAGCATGTATTTGACACTGTCTAGTAAAACGCCCTGGTGGTCTTTCAATGAATCACTGCCTTCCTGAGAACTAGGAGCCATTTGTACTTAGAATGCTCATCCTCTGAGTATGCAGACAGATGTAAATATCTTTTTCTATCACATGCAGGCCTTGAGGAAACACTTAAGCATTATTTATACCTATGTAAGTGTATAGCACTTATATATTTGAGGGTCTAGACCTGTGGGAATTTAATAAATATTCATTAAAGTGACTTGTATCAAATATTCAATGTCACAAATATCCCAAATGTGCCAATGTATATTCTTGGACAATTCAAACCAGTACCATTGAACCTGAAATTAGTCCAGTTCAATAAGTCTGTTCTTCTTGCAATGTACCCAAAATGATTGGTGCTTCTAGTTGCTACATTTGAATAGATTCTGCTAAAGAGGCATGATATATAAAATATACCTAGGCAATTTTTCGTTCTGCATGATTTTCTTACAGCAACCCAGTCCAAGGACAAGTTGATGTCATTGATGGAATTTCACTTACAGGGTCTTCTGGAGTTTTAGGTCCTACATTTACTGCTTCATTTATAGCCATCTTGGAGCTGGTCTGTTTGTATTTCAGATAGTGATGCCATGAACAAAAGGTTAAGATTACCTAGTGAGAGGGACACTTTTCTTTGAATGGCTTCCCTGATCCCTAATGCACCAATTATGGCACAGTGGAAGTGTACCAATTAAAATGCATCAATTTATTATTGTTACATGCCAGTTGACTGAGCATAATGTGATGGGCACACACACCAAATTGTAAAATCAAGACTTCCATAGGTGTGGTGGGCTTCTCTAACAGAATTTTAAGACTGGATGGGATAATTGTCTTTGCTCATTAATGGAGTGATCTGAAACATTTGCAAAGATGAAGTGCAGAGGCTCATGTTTTTCTCCATGTCATTTAAGCATTCTGTTTGATATTAACTGACCAGCTAGTGGAGTAGGAACAACTTTGTCTTTCAAAACTTTATCTAAAAATACCTCTGTTTTGTTTTTTTTTTGTGTGTGTGTGTGTGTGTGTGTGTGTTTATTCATACCTTCCCCAACTTTCCTCTCAGAGGAAGCTGGCTTCTTTAAAATAAATGAATGTGGAGAGTTAAACTTTTATATTGGCAGCTTAGTGTCCAGCCCAGAAACCACATCCCACAGACCATTGAGAGGCAGGAGAATCCTAGGATGTCATCTGTAGATTGAGAGTGCCTGGCTCTGAATAAACCTGCTTGGGAGCTAGTCATTTCAGATTTCAACATTTGCCAAATTGAGTTTCCCCAGATGTCACCTACCTCTCACCTCTGCCAATCAAACCCACAAGTTTAAAAATACATGGAAGGAAAAGACCACCACATCCTTCCAAAGATCCATTAGATTTTTTTTTTTTAAAAGATAGAGGTAAAGTTTGCTTCCTAGGCTGGGGGTTTTCAAGTTCTCACATGTCTCAATGAAAGCCAACCTAATTGGTCTAAATCAAACTTTTGTATTAGAGATGCCCAAGTGTAATGAGCTCTGTTGTGACAGATCGCAGTGGGTGAGATGCATACTATTCAACGGTATGTCTAAGAAAAAAACATGCTTCATTTCTTCAATTAGAGAATCCTTATTTATAGTGCAATATATATCTACCTCCACTGTAACATTAAAGTTTTGACTGCTTTTTAACTATAAAATTTGATATTGTTGTGGCAGCTGCACTATTCAAATGATAGCTGTAGTACAGCTGTTATCAGTGAGGGAGATTTATGGCTTCCTTCCAAGGATAAAGATATGTGCATATTTACTTTCAGTTTTACTGCCAGTGTCCTATATTTTAATGACACAAGGTGAGATAAAAGAACGTTATAATAAAGAAGTCCTTTAATTCTGCTAATACAAATGCCACACTTTATATGAAACTCTGTTCTAACTTTTTATAAACTCCCTGTCTTTTCCTTCAGTGAAATAGCTTAAATAGGTAAGGATCTTGTATCCTGTAATTTCCCAATGTTCACTTTTGGCGTTTCTTTTACATCAAAGGCACTGCATGGGAGAAAAAGAGAAGGAAGAGGAGAAGACGAGGCAGGAGAAGAGAGAAAAGAAGAGATGAGTGAGTAACCTAAAAGCAGTTAAAAACAATTTTCTTTCTTTTTTGGTAACTACTTCCTGGGGGAAGGTGGTTGATTCGAAGCTTGAGATTTAACTTCCTGCCCGTTTGGAAGCATATAATTTGCTGTTCAATAGACAATGAAGAAAAGGGGTAGAAAGTTGAAAAAATTTTTTTCCAAGTGACTTTGCCTCTTGTTCTTTGTCTTAATATTGTCTTGAACCAATAACCCAGTGACAGATGGGCAGAATTCAGAGCTCTTGGCAGTTTGGATCAGATCTGATAAGCATTCAGGTCTATTTGATATTGAAACAGAGTTGGAAATCGCATGAAGACAGGCTTTCTCAGAAAAGTCCCATTACTTGGTAGTTTCTGATGAGTTGAAGGTATTGCCAGAAGAGGCTTTGGAGTATTTGGGGTTTTCATGATTGATATCAGGCAATACTGAGGTGCCCAATGTGCTTTCAATAGCATTAATCACGCTCTTTAAGATAGAAAAAAGTTTGGTTTGTTCTTTCATTATCCCAAAGCCCTGAGCTATCCCATAGACTCATTCTTTCCTCTCAGTTTTTTTGTGCAGAGACTTGTGGGTTTAAAATGCTATTTTAATTATTTCTATTTACAGACTAATAAACCTGTGAAATTAGCAAATAGAAGTGCCCAATAGTGTATGGGGTTTAAGTGAACACATCTTAATTTCTCAATTACCAGAGAAGTATTTTACAGCTCTCAAAATTTCATCATATATATATTAAAAAGTAAATTGGCATGCCTAAAGTTATTGAGTAAGCAGATCAGGCAATTTTACCTGTACTTAGAGAAAATGAAAAGACAAATCCTCATTGTTTGTTTCTACTTTTGCTCAGTAATCTGGTGGCAGCTTTGTTGGTATTTTAAGCTAACTTAATGTCCTAGGTATTGACTTTTGCACTAGAGTCCTACGTGGGTATTGTACTCTTCAGCCATATGCAAACCACATTTCCATTATCTATTTATCAAACTGGCAACTCCTAAAAAGTTCATAGGTGTCTTTTTAACAAAGTCCAAATTGCTGCCTTTCTGAATTAAATAGGCAGTTTTGGTACATGAATTATTGTTCCTGTAATAATTGCCTACAACTGAATAACACATGGAGACCATCTTCAGTAAATATGGAAATATCTGAGTTTGCTAAATAGTGTTTGCATTATTTCATTATAAAATTGTGCCAATTAATTCAGCCCTCTGGTATGTGAACACACAGTACAGCAAGTACTGAAATGAGGAAATTAGGAGTTTACAGTCTAGAATAGATTAGGTACCTTTGGGGGTCAGGAAAGTATTCAAGTACTGTCTTATTTCCTCATGCAATAAATGTCTTGGTTTAAAAACATTTATCAAGGATATGAGTAAAGCTCCAACGTAAGTATTTTTAGCATCAGCCCCCACATCCTGCACCACCGTCCCCCACTTCCCACCAGTATGACCTGGCATACCGATGTCAGAAGTTTTTGCTACTAATGGATATTTTACTAGGGTCCACTTTAAATACTATGGACACCTGGGTTCTATTTTCAGGTGTTTTCTAGATAAATCTTCAGTGTGTATGTGTGCTTTATGGTAATTTAATTTTCTTGTTGGTGTGAAAAAAAACCCCTATAAAATGCAAATTATCACACACTTCTACCCCAGATTTTAATATCAAACATTATAACTGACAGCACTTATCAAAAGTTTGAAATTTCCTTAGAGTAATACAGACAAAAAAACTTCTGTTAAAATCACCACATGAATAAGATGATAACTACATTTAAATTATTTTTGTCAGGTGCTTAACTGTGTATTTTATCGTTAGTACTGTCAATGGATTAAAAGTAATGACATCTTTGCTGTTGTAAACCTAATATGAAACACTACACAATCATGAACGCTTATTTAGAATTTGAATTTAATAATTTGGGTGCTAATTTATTTGTTTTTATTCATTTTTTTTTGAATTTCTACTGCCTAAAGATGCTGCAAGTACTTAATTGATTGATTGATTTCAGTTGAATCTATGCTGTCTACACTTACTTGGTTCAATCATTTTTAATTGGATCACCTGATCACTGGCTATTTATTAACTAGCAATTTGAGTAACCTGGCATGTATCCAATTTCAATATTTGGAGGCGTTTCTAAAAGGTCTCTATATAAAATGGGCAGGAAAAGTTGAAGGACTGAAATTTTTCAAATGCGTTTTCAGTTAGGATGAGTTGTCCCTTTTCTCAGTAAGAATAGCTGCATTATCCTTTACTTCCAGTTTGTGATTGCATTTGAGGATGGGTGAGTGAGTGCGTGGTGATATGAAAAGATCATTGAGAAATCTGGTTCTGTATTGGGAATTTGAAAGCATCATAGCATGTAATTTCTACAGCAATCCTAGACAAATAGTAATGTTGGGTATCTTTGGTAACTAAGGATTAGAGAAGCTAAGTAACTTATATAAGGTCACTTAGCCAATAAGATACACAGTGAAAATTCAGGAGCTGTCAGAAGACTCATTGAGACTGTAGAGAAATGCTCTCCAAAAGACAGATGTGAGCCACAAACGCAAGCAAGCCACATGTTGTAATAAGTTTTCTAGTCACATGCAAAACAGTAAAAGGAATCAGATGAAATTAATTTCAATAATATATTTTATTGTATATACCCATTTTTAAATTTCAAAATATAATACAATTAACGAGAAATTTACATGATTTTTTCATACTCAGTGTTCAAAATTCAATATGCATTTTCACTTATAGCATATCTTCATTTTGAGCCAGTCATATGTCAAGTGCTTAATGTGGCTACTGGCCACAGTATTGGGCAGCATGACATTAGTCCATGAGAGTGTAAAAGTAGCACAAGCAGTATTGTGATTGATTGGCTAGTGATCGTTGTAGCTAAATGGTCCAGGAATTCCACAGAAATTAGGCCTACTGACATAGGCATTGACTTTGGAGGGAAAGGCTGATTTTATTAGGGCAGAATATGTCTTCTAAGGGAACATATTACTTAGATAAATTGGATCATGATTAACACAGAATGGCACAGAAAGGATGTACATACAGGTTTGCATGTTGCTAAAGCTCAGGAGACATGATTTCTTGGCTTCATAATCTTATTAATTTATTCAACAAACATTGTTAAATGCTACTGTCTCTGAACTGCACCGTGTGTTGGAAATAAAAAGTAGTGACTGTTCATTCCATTGGTCCAAGAGGCCTGTCTCCTAGTCCATGATGTACAAACAGGTACATTCAAAGAGCAAGATTGACAAATTCTTTTACAACTGAATATCAACAAATACTCAAAAGGACCGTACCTGCTATACCAGCTAGCTCAACTCCAGAGGTATAACATGTGTGTATACCTCTCTCTCTCTCTCTCTCTCTCTCTCTCTCTCTCTCTCTCTCTCTCTCGGCAACCAATCCAGCAAGAAAAAGAAAAGCAATAAAAACATTGATCTAGAAAATGACCAGGACCAACTGTTAAAACTTGGCCTCCATGGCTGGGAAGATTTCAGACTCTGAGAAGAGGGATTGGCAGTGAAATAAATTCACACTTGTAGAGGATACAGGTGTTTTATGGGTAGTATAATTAATCACTAACTCTGCAAATAATTTAACCGTGGTGTTTTTTAACTTCTCTACAAATAGTTTTTTTATTCTGTGTAGATTTTCTTACCACTAAAATGCAGGTAATGTGCACCTACCTCGTAGGGTTGCCGTAAAAAACATGTAAATTAAAAACATATCTCTGGTGTCTAACAGCCTGGGTTCAAACCCTGGATCTGCCCTTTATTCTGTGTTTATTTGGGGCAGTTTACTCGGTTAAATCCACTGTGAGACAAGGACAATGATCCTTTTTTCCTCACTGGTTTTAGTGAGGATTAAATTCATGGATATATGCAGAAGGATTAGAACATTGCCTTGCTCTTAAGTGTTCAAAGGATATTAGTTATTGTACTTATTATTATTATTATTAAAGTTACTGGGGGAAACTTTTAAATAATATACATCCCTTGACTCTGTATCTTAGAGCCACTGAATTCGCCTCTCGGGAACCCCTAGTGTTTGTGAAGTTCCTCCAGAAATCTGAGGACCAGTGGGTTTGGAAAGGACAGGAAGGGATGGGAAACAGGAGTGGTGGTTTATGTGATCATCCTCAAGATGAGTGGCCCATCATAACAGCAGTGATTCCTGTTTGGGCTCCATGCTGGCATGACCGGGGGATGTTAAACATCTGGATACCCAGACAGCACCCGGGCCAATTAAATCAGAACAGCTGGAGGTAGGTCCCAGGCATCAGAATTTTAAAAACTCACCACCTGGCAGCAGTGTGTAAATAGGGTAGAACATCTCTGATATGAAGTAGGTTTAAATTCCACACCGTAACATTTTTTTTTTTTAAAGAAAAATGCTTCTAAGGTTTTAGATGATGGCAAATTGACATAAAAAGAGCATATTAAGAAGAACATTGTGAAAAGGGTGCTTAACTGACCCAGTGTTATCTTTCCCTGCCCTTTTTTTGTATGGATGAATAAAGACAGATAGTAGTTAATTGCTCTTCAGCTAGATCAAGGTCGGTCTTTTGTACTGAAGTCTTAGAACTAGGTTAAATAGGAAGGTATTACTTGTATCAGTGTATTTAACCTTGACTTGGGTCATTTAATGCAGTTTCCTAAACTTAGTTTCACGTCAGAATCACCTGGAGAGCAATTTAAAACATAGATTTCTCAGCCTTGCCTCAGAGGATTTTGATGTGGTGGGTTTAAGATGGGATCCAGAAATCTGAGTTACTTGAACATTTCTCAGAAAATTTCTAATGATTTCATTACCATTTGCTATGTGCAGCTAATCAGGGTACTAATAGTGGCAAAACTGATGCTAATGTTAGTAATTAGAAAATGTTGACATAATAAAAATAAAAACAGTACTTAAATTGTTTCTTTTCTGGCATATAGTTAGCTAAATAGACCTGCCCTGGCCATGACTTAGATAGAAAATGACTTTTTCCTATGCCCTGTTTGGTAATTGGTTGTCAATGGTACCAAATACTATGAATGACTTCTTAATGCCACAGTCTTTTACTAAGCAATTTCTAGGCATTAATTGGTAGATAATTAATTCTCCTAATAATCCTTTGGGATAAGAAATATTTTACAAATTAGGAAACAGAAGCCTCAAATGATTAAATAACTTAGTTATAATCATGTAACAGGTGAAAATAATGGGACTTGAATTAGAAGCCAGGCCTATGCAACTTCAAACCTCTGCTCAGTTAGTAAGCGTCAAAATTCCAGCAAATGCTACTTCCAGCAAGAGTAAGTGTCAGATCAAAATGCAAATGTCTTGATACGTGTTTATTTTAAAAATTAAATTTTAAAGATCCCTTTCCTATTATGAATGAACTCTGATAAGAAAATAATTTAAATTTTGTTCTAGGTATTTGGGTTTGAGAAGCTTTTAGAACCATTCCTATGATTTCATGTGTTTATAATACATGGGATCATTACAGTAAACTAAGACAGGTTTCTGTGATAAAAAAGAGCTGACTCCTTTAATAAGGTGTTCCAAATGACGACTGAATAGGTCTTTGAGGAGCAGTCATTTAAGCCCTCCGGTAAGTTGACATTAATCTTAGGAGAAAACAGGAGAGAATGTCTAAAAGAAGATGCAAAATGTTTTTGTAAGCTTAAGACAATATAGACCAACTTTGCTGTAACAATGAAATTCAAAGGGCAAAATATCTTCCAAGTGATAATAAGAAGGAGTGATACGGCAAGTTTTGTTACCTGAAATTTTTTTTTTTTTTTACTTAATGTTTGTTCCTTTGGACATTTTGAGTCTATTTAGGCACTGACTTGGTTTGTGACATGAGGATTTAAACTTCCTGTGGTGTGTTCATATGCCCATTCTTTGTGTCCTAAGAGAATCGTGTGCGTGCTCTTACGTTCTACTATCATTGTCAGCCTAATTGTTCGTCTTCTATCTATGCTTGATCATTTTCATCTGTATCTATCTCAGATTCTGACATACGGTTGGTTCTCAGTAAGTGTTTCTTGGAAGAATGAATTGATAGAATTAGTGGAATAAAGAGCTTGGAAGTATGGGACTGAACCATGATTTTTCTAATCAAGTTCTTTACTCAGCATAAAGAGAGTTATTTGAACCTTGTTTCTAATCATCTAGTAGCTCATGGAATTACTATATCCTATCATAACCCCTTTTATCCCTCAAAGGAGTATTCAAGTGCATTCAGGTGTATGGAAATTACAGATAGTTCTGAAAATACTTCCAATTTAAAAAAGAAAAATATCTATTACTCTGAATTTTGATGAGAAGTTAAACACATACCAAAAAAGAAGACTGCAATTGAAGCCACTGTGAACAGTTTAGTAGGGATGTCTCTGCATTTGAGCACAGCATTATTGTTTCTTAGGATAAAAATTGAAGAGCAACTAGCAACAGTGGCATAAGATGTATTTTAAAAGATTTAAAAAATATATTCTTTCACCAAATGGTATAAAGTAAGCTGTCAAATTGACAGTACAATAATGTCATCTTCACAGTAGCACATACTGTACCACGGTGGAAACTGTATCAGTTTTATAGAGAAATTAAAGACGAGATCTGAAGAAAAATAGCTTGAAATGCTATTCTTTGCAATTTAGACTCATCATTACTTGCTAGAATCCACTCCAAACATAACCACAAGAATAACCATGATAAATCATGATAATTTATATCACAGCTTATTTTGCGGAAGTAGAATCAGATACACTTCATACTACTCAAACTATAAGTATTTTCATTAAACTATAAAATTGCTTACAGCAAATTTACTCTAAACACATAAAATCATATCCTTAACAATGAGCACAACTAGATCGTAAGTGTTCAAAATAACTGAAGTCAAGTGTAAAATAACAGCCCTTGATTTATACTTTTTAATTATATATCTTTGTAGACACAATCAATGCACTTTTGTGGGTTTATAATATATTCCTTTTTATTTTGTTGCAACATCCGACAAGCTTATTCAGTCTCTATCCTGTTGATTAAAAGGTAGTGTCAAAAGAAACTTATGAATGATGTCAGGTGCCTATTAGCACAAACTCCCAAGTAGTTGGTGGCTGTCAAGAGTACAGATTATTCTAGAAATGAGTGATCTAGGGGAAAAGTTAATGGGTTTTGTGCTTTGTGAAATGGGAGGTGATAAGAAAGGTGGTTGAATAATCATTAAAAGAATCAAGGAGAATTAAAATATAGTTCTGCAATGACTGATATATTTCATACTAAATGGGGTAAAAGCTAGGATATTGAAAGCAGTCCATCTGAAAGTGTATACTTTCCAATGTTCTTGCTGTTCCCAAACAAATATTTAACAGATATCTCAATGGCTTTATTTTTTTTACTGCTATCTTTGCCAATCCAACAAACGCTGTCTTTAAATACTTTGTGCGACCTTATGATATCCAAGAATTTCATTTAATGTATACAGAACTGGAATCCATGTATTATTTCAACACCTGTCAGCGATCTTCACAATGTTTGTGAATATTGACACCAAATGTATGTCTATTTTTATAATTGAATATGGTTTTACTGTCTTAAAATGTAGATATGAAATTGTTTACAAACATGAATTATTCAAATATTTAGTATAGGAAAAAATCTTAATCTTGCAATGGTTATGTTATAGGTTTGACTAGTGAGGTTCTTACTGATATTTTGATTAAATCTTTATTTACAAAGCCCCAAGAAATACAGAGACCAAACTTCTTAAAAATTTCCCTAGGATTTAATTATTTAATTTGGCCATCAATTGTTTTTAAATTCACCTTAAAGTAGCAAATCTCCACTTCTCTTGTTTCTCTATAGATGCTACCCAAATCCAAATCAGTTTAGCATTAGGTATACTTGTCATGATGCAATAATTGCGAAATAAAATTCCAGTTTTTCTTTTTCAAATTCAGGGAAAAAATTGTCTTTCATTTCTGAACACTGAGCAAAAATCTTGAGTTTACTCTGATTTGACTGATGAACACAACTTCCCTTGGTGAACAGGTTGCTGTGATTAGGGCAGCATGCATCCTTGAATGGTTTAGACTGGGTTGGGGGAACTCCTGAGCTCTACCTGAGTCAAGCAAGGACAGTCCATTCAGTTACACCACTTAGTTCGGACAACAAGGCCCACTACTGGAATTGAGGTTTGGTATGCTGGCACCCAGATTGCATAACTGGAAGATTCTGAGTCTTAGAAAAGAAGAAAGGAAAAGTTTTTGTTGTTTGCTAATTTTAGTACAGAGGCTAAGAGCCAAATTCTTAAATATAAAGAAAAAGCTAATTTACTCATTTGAAATGTTCAGAATTACTCGTGGTATGTTTTTTGACTTGAAAAGAATGTAACAGTCAATGGCAAGGAATATGATACATAAATGCTTATCTTGGTTGGCTATTTTTGCTGAGAATCCTACTTATTGCTTTGTACTTTGGTATATGTATTGATTCTTGATTCCAAAAAGTATTAGGCTTTATTAAAATTGTTTTAAATCATTCATATTAAATTAGTTTGTTTCTTGGTGAAGTTGTATTTCTTACTTGAAAGCTACTGTTTCTAGTGCATTCTTTTTAAGAAATGGAAACCAAACTCAGAAAAAGTCTATTTTAGTGTAACTCTAGTGGATGTGTAAAATTAAATTTAATGTAGCTAGAATATCACAGGAAATAGCAATTTTCATCACTACAGGTGGTGATGAAGAAATTTGTGAAAGTCTGGTATGAATAAGAAATAATAGCACATTTTAATAAATTTGGCAAATTTGAGGCAGCAATTTGATGACATATCTAGCCATGTCAGACCGATATTGGCTATTTTGACATTTTAGATTTTATTTCACATAATATAATAATGTCTAGTTTATTGTATATTGTTTTATCTAACTTAATTTGGATTTGCATGACTTTAACATGACTGATGGTATATAATTTTGTCTTGAAAAATACAAAGGGTCAGTCTGAATCATGAGTGGCTTTCCAATCATATCTACAAAATCAGTATCAGTTTAAAATGCTAAAAATGTCTCAGATGGTCCAGAAAAACTGAATTCCAAAAACAATGATTGTGATATTTGAGTATTTTAGTTATAGCTCTCACTTGTAAATTTTAAGATATTTTTTGAAAAGCATTACTACTGCATCCCTGTATGTAAGCTTAATTTGTTCAAGTGTAAAATTCAGAAAAATAACTTTGTGAATAAAATTTTGCTTTCTGCTCCTTCCCTGCCCTTTAGTTTTACCCCTCATTAAAAAAAAAAACATTTAAAAAATTTTAAAAAAGGTAATAATGCTACACAGGAGTGACTCTGAGATTAAGTTCATGCAAGTCAGATGTTTTCAGGTATTTGAATAAAAATAGAATGTCTTAGTCTAAAACCTTTCCAAAAATTCATCACAATAAGCATAAACTACAACATAGCAATGATATTATAGTCCCTAGGAGTGACTGTGGAATAATGTGTGGTCGTAGAAACTTAGCAACAATTCGTATCTCTTTATGTAGTCACTAGGAAAGGTACATTAGTAAAACTCTTTTGCAAGTGACAAAGAATGGATGTCATGCACCCCCATAACCAGAAGCTTCAGAGGTACAGTCAGCTTCAAGCTTTAGTTTGATTCAAGGGTTCAAACAAAGTTCTAAGGACGTAGTATCTCAATCCCTCAGCTGGACCTTTTCCCTCTCCATTTTGAGTTCATGCTCAGGTTGCATTTTGTACCAAGCTCACACCCCCAGCCATTGTTTCACTGCCTCCCAATCTCACGTTCAGTGAAAACAGTGCATCACTTTTCTGGAAGTTCTTCAAGAGTCCCAAGGCTGAGATTTACTTTGATTGGACAAGCTTCAGCCATGTGTCCATGTCTGAACCAGTCACTCTGGTTATCAAATGAGTGCATAACTTGCTTAATATTGGACCCCATGCCCATACTGGGATTCTAAAGAGCATCACCCAGTTTACATGAAGTATAGGGTCCCTAAGAGAAAACTGGGCATGTTGCTGGAAGAAGAGGAAGTAACTATATAGAAAGCAAACATTTGCTATGGGAGCCTGTTTAGGCATTAGGAGATGCTAACTCAAGATATTTTTGGAACATTTACCCTAGTATGGAAAGCTTATAAATCACTCCCCACTCCTTGCCTTCACCAGAGCAGTGGTATAATTAAGTCTACTTTAATCTGCTCTTTCCTCTCAGCTACTCAAGGACCTGGAGTGCTGGGGATAGGACTGAGGGTCTGGAGCCTTGGCTGTCCCTGGGGTGGAACAAGTTAAGCATGCAAGCTGCAGAAATTGTTGCTGAGGGTGGGAGACAGTGGTCTGGGATAGAAGTGAAACAGAGGAGGCGGGCAAGATGGGCAACTAGAGACATGGCTTGCCAGACCATCCCAGAGGAAAGATTGAACTTCAGACAAAAGAGAGGGGAGAAGAGGTGCTGATCAGATATAGATAGTAGAGGGAGGTGCTGGAATTTGTCAGGGAACTCAAAGAGGAAAATTGCAAAGCAGAGCATGAAGAAGATAAAGGAAAAAAGATATTGATAAGAGTCAAACTCAAGGAGGCATGGAGCCCAGTGAGAGGGAAAGGGGTATCCTTCTCTCCCTTCCACGAACCTTTGGTGACTAGTGGGCTACCAAGTTTCTCGGAGGCTTTTTCACTCCCACGAGCCCAGGTACAATGGCAAACATGGAATAGTGGGGAGAGCTTGCGTGATCCTAGAGCTTGGCCATTCTGAGTGGGACTCCCCTCATGAGAGCCCCGAGAGCTGGCTTTCTTCCATTCAGATGCTTCCTTCCCTTCCCCTCCCCCAAGTACTGCAACTGGAAGGGCAGTTTGAGCCAAGAATTTGGTTAGCAGTTGCTTCCCCCCCGTAAGCATGGGCCGCAGGCTGCCACAGAGAGTGGGTCCCATACCTTTACCCTTGGGGGACTGCAGTGGACCCAGGGTGCCCGATCCGGGGACTCCCTGCCCACTAGTGTTTTGTGGAGTCAAACACTAGTGGGACAGACAGGCAGAATGGACCCTGTGCCCCCCATACTCAAGCAGGTTGCTGGGGAAACAGGGAGGAGGTCTGGAAGCTGGACTCAGGTAATGAGGGAGCCCACATGGGCAGAACTGATGGCAGAATACTGTGCAGTTCTGAGAGGCAACAATCTGGGAGAGCAACCATCCCCCATGCAGGAAAACTGCCCTGTTGGATTAGGATGGATCCTCCAGTGAGGAAGAGCCCACCACTGGGAGCCATAGCAATCAGACCTGGCACATTCAGGTGTTTGGGCTAACCCAGAGCTGCGGCCACTCCCCCATGCATTCCAACTGGGAGAAAAGTTTGAGCCAAGACTTTGGCAAGTGGCCTACTCTCTCCAGTGGGCACATTCTCCATGCTGAGGCTCCACAAAGAGTGGGGCCCACACCTCTTCCCTTGAGGAGTTATAGTGGACCTGGGGTGCCCAATCTGGGATCTTTCTACATGACAGCATTTCACAGAGATGCACACAAGTGGGTCAAACATGCAGGCTGAGGGGAGGTTTGAGAGCCGGGCAGCCAGACTATGAATCTCAGACAGCCCCATCTCAACAAGCAGATTTTCTGTTTGGGTGAAGCCACTCCAGCCTCTCACTGGATGCTTTCCCCAGAAGCTGGGAGCAGACCTATGAACCCTCCAAAACAGCTACCTTACCAGCTGTTGTGGAGCCTGAGGGCAAGCTCACCCAGTCCAGCCCTACCCAGCCTCACTTTCCCACCTACCTCTCCTCTGGCAGAAAATATAGAATTACCTGGAAGTTCCAAGTCCCACCCAACACCTGGGGCATTTGAGTGCTCCATCTGAGGGACTAGAGATGGTCATAGGTCTGAAAAACAATACTGTAGCTTGTTCCTTCCAGCAAACATTACCTACTGACAGGGAGGTAAATTTGCACATCTCTTTAAAGGAGTTACTGACTCAATCATACAGGTTGAGATTGATTATCATCCACAAGCAACATCTACTGTCTCAGAGATTAAACTGAGCATGCCAATACAATTCACACTGCTAAGAAAACCACGGGGCTGGGGAAAGAGAAGGGATTTCCAAGACTTCCATCCTGTCTCATCAAAATGAGACAGGGAACCTGTTCACACACATAGCTCACCACCGCTATAGCCTACAAATAACTAGCAACTTAGAAAACCACCACACTGTGGATATCTATGACCAAGGCATCCATCCAGAACCTAGATCTCCAACAAAGCACCCACAAACAAAGCCAAAGTTTCTTATACAACATAAGCTACAAACACACCTATATAAGTGTGGGAGGAAGCCCCATCTAAGCAAAAGAAAATCCAAAAATAAGCAATGGTTGCTCTAGATGAGAAGGAATCAGTGAAAGAACTGCAGAAGTATGAAAAATCAGAGTGAAAGGACACCCCCAAAAGGGAACACCAGCTCTCTAGCAATCGATACAAACCAAAATGAAAATATTAAAATGACAGATGAAGAATTCCAAATATGAATTGTCAGGAAGCTCAACAAAATTCAAGAGAAAGTGGAAAACCAACTCAAAGAAACCAGAAAGACAATATAGGAAATGAATGAAAAATTCACTAAAGAGACATATTAAAGAGAAACAAAATAGAACTTTTGGAAATGAAAATTTCATTTAAGGAAATAGTGGAATAAGGAAATTTCATTTAAGAAAAACACAGTGGAAAGTTTTAAGAATAGACTATACCAGACAGAAGAAAGAATATCTGAGCTTGAAGACAACTTTTTTGAATTAACTTAGCCAGTCAAAAATAATGAAGAGAGAATTAAGAGGAATGAACAAAGCCTACCAATAATATAGGATTATGTAAAATGGCCAAATATAATAATTATAGGCATCCCTGAGGGTGAAGAATAAAATGAACAAGGGCTATTTGAGGGAATAATTGAGGAAAACTTCCCTGGTCTTGCTAGAGATTTAGCCATCCAGATACAAGAAGCTCAACAAACGCCTGGGACACTCACCACAAAGAGGCAATGACCAAGATACCTAGCCATTAGACTGGCCAAAGTCAACAAAAGGGAGGAACTCCTGAAAGATGCAAGGTGAAAACTTCAAGTAACTTACAAAGGAAAAGCCATCAGGCTAACTGTAGACTTCCCCATTGCAACTTTACAAGTCAGAACGGATCGGAGCCTCATCTTCAGTCTTAAATGGAACAATTGCCAGCCTAGAATTTTGTATCCTACAAAGCTAAGTTTCACAAATGAAGGAGAAATAAAGACTTTTCCAGACGAGCAAACACTGAGGGAATTTTTCAAGACCAAATCTACTTTGCAGGAAATAATCAGAACTACATTATACATAGATTAGCACAATGGTCACCCACCAGTGTAAAATTCCCCAAAAGCTAAATCTCTGAGCTCATACAAAACAATAGTACAATAGGTAAAACAAAGCAACAAGGTACTAGCCAACATGATAAACAGGAAACCATCCCACATATCAATTTTATCAATCAACATGAATGGTTTGAATTCCTCACTCAAGAGACATAGGCTGGCTGAATGGATAAAAAATATAAGTATCTGCTGTGTCTCCAAGAAACACATCCAACCCACAAGGACTTTTACAGGCTCAAGGGTAAGGGATGAAAAAAGATATTCCATGCAAATGGAAACCAAAAGAAAGTAGGTATAGCCATTTATGTTTCAGATAAAGTTGTCATTAAATCAACAATTGTAAAGAAAGACAAAATGGCCATTATATAATGGTAAAGCGAACAATTCAACAAGAAGACATAAAAATCCTAAATATCTATGTACCTAATACAGGAGTGCCCAGATTTATAAAGTAAACCCTACTGAATCTAAGCAAATAGATAAATGGCAGCATCAGAATTGCTGGGGACTTCAGCACTACACTGACAGAACTGGACAGATTCTCCAAGCAGAATATAAATAAAGGAACACTAGACTTAAATCAGACTCTAGAAGAAATGGTCTCACAGATATTTACAGAACATTTTACCCCAAAACTACTGAATATATTCTTCTCATCAGCACATGGAACATTCTCCAAGATTAATCATATTTTAGGTGACAAATAATGCCTTTCCAAATTCAAAAAAATTGAAATTATACCATGTATCTGCTCAAATTATAGTGGAATAAAACTAAAAATCAACTCCAAGAGAAACACCCAAGTTTACACAAAGTCATGGAAATTAAACAACCTACCACTGAACAATTATTGGATCAAAGATAAAATTAAGATGGAAATCAAAAGATTCCTCAAACTGAATCACAAAAGAGACACAAGTTATCACATTCTTTGGGATTCAGCAAAAGCCATCCTAAGGGAAAAATTCATAGCCTTAAGTGCCTACAAGAAAAAGAAAAAAAGAAAGACCAAAAATTAACTCAAGGAACTAGAAAAGGAAGAGCAAACCAAACCCAAAGCCAACACAAGAGAATAAATAACTAAGCTAAGAGCAAAACTTAAATCTAAAACAAGAAAATAATATACAATATCAGAGAAACAAAATGTTGGTGTTCTTTGAAAAGATAAACAAATTTGATTGGTCTTTTATTGGATTAACCAGGAATAGAATATAAAGGACCCTAATAAGCTCAATCAAAAATGAAAAAGGAGATATTACAACTGATACCACAGAAATAAAATATATACTATCATCTATTAATACTATGAAATTCTCTATGCACATAAACTTGAAAATGTAGAGGAAATGGACAAATTCCTAGAATCACACAACCTCCAAAGACTCAATCAGGAAGAAATAGAACTCTTGAACAGATTAATAATGAGTAATGAAATTGAAGCAACAATAAAGAATCTTCAAACAAATAAAAATCCCTGGACCAGATGGATTCACGGACAAATTCTATTAGACCTACAAAGAAGGGTTGGTACCCATACTGCAGAAAGTATTCCATAATAATGAGAAGAAAGGCATCCTCTCCAACTCATTCTACAAAACCAGTATCATCTTCATACCAAAGCCAGAAAAGGATACAACAAAAAAAGAAACTTACAGACCAATATTCTTTATGAATGTAGATGCAAAAATCCTCAGTAAAATACTAGCAAATCAAACAGCACATCAAAAAATAATCCACCATGACCAAGTGAGCTTCATTTCAAGGATGCAAAGGTGGTTCAACATACGTAAATCAATAAATTGATTCAACACATAAACTGAAGCAAAAACAAAGATCATATGATTATATCAATAGATGTGAAAAGAGCATTCAAAAAATTCAGCACTCATTCATGATAAAAACCCTGAACAAACTAGGTATAGAAGCAACATATCTCAAAATTTTAAAGCCATATGCCACAAACCCACAGCCAACATTATACTGACAGGGGAAAAGTTGAAAGCATTCCCATTAAGAACTGGAACAAGACAAGGATGTCCATTGTCACTACTTCTATTCAACATAGTGCTTGAAGTGCTAGCCAGAGCAATCAGGCATGAGAAAGAAACTAAGGGTATCCAAACAGGGAAAGAGGAGATCAAACGATTGCTTTTTGCTAATGATATGATCTTATGTCTAGAACACCCCAAAGATTCCACCAAGAGACTCCTGGAATTGATAAATAAATTCAGCAAAGTCTCAGGTTACAAAATCAATGTACACAAATCAGTAGCATTGCTATACACCAATAACAGTCAAGCTTAGAGTCAAATCAAAAACTCAATACTATTTGTAATAGCTACAAAGAAAGTAAAATACCTAAGAATATATTTAACCAAGGAGGCAAAAGATCTCTTCAAGAAGAACTTTGAATCACTGAAGAAGGAAATTGCAGATGCTATAAACAAAATGGGAAAAACATATCATGCTAATGGATTAGCAGAATCAACATTGTTAAAATTTCCACATTTCTTTTTTTTTTTTTATTGGGGGAAAACTACAAAGCATTTACAGTACAATGTTTACAGTCACAATTTGTAGTGAGCTGATTTCCCAAAATATATTACCACTCAAGTTGACTTATCTTGTTACATTCAAAAATCTACTCT
>CAUYRT010077815.1:0-10564 GCA_963574885.1 Lepilemur ruficaudatus | reverse complement strand
CTTCCTACAGAGAAAAGAGCTGGATTTGGAGAGTTAGAAATATAGTACAGGCCGGGCGCGGTGGCTCAGGCCTGTAATCCTAGCACTCTGGGAGGCCGAGGCGGGCGGATCGCTCAAGGTCAGGAGTTCAAAACCAGCCTGAGCAAGAGTGAAACCCCGTCTCTACTAAAAATAGAAAGAAATTAATTGGCCAACTAAAAATATATAGAAAAAATTAGCCGGACATGGTGGCACATGCCTGTAGTCCCAGCTACCTGGGAGGCTGAGGCAGAAGGATTGCTTGAGCCCAGGAGTCTGAGGCTGCTGTGAGCTAGGCTGACGCCATGGCACTCACTCTAGCCCGGGCAACAGAGCGAGACTCTGTCTCAAAAAAAAAAAAAGAAAGAAAAGAAATATAGTACAGAAGTTTAAATAAACCTTGAGTTTGCTTTCTTTGCCAACCATTTCAAGACTGTTTTTACTTTAATTCCAACCCATTAGCTAACAAATGAGATTGTGTTTTCCCAGAGGATGTTATCATTTCTCAAGATTTCCTTCCATTTCTTACTATGAGAATTCTAGTATTTTAGGAAGAGGAGTAAATTTTAGGATGTACTTAATTTGCTCACTTCCCTACTAGTACATTAAAACTTTTCAGTTATAACATGGAAACACTAGAAATGAACTGTCATTTTTATTTTATTCTTTCTATTGTATTAGCAGCTTTAGTTTAGATCAGTAACCTTAACAGTTGGCTGTATGTTTTTAGTGTAAACTTAAAATGAAAATATCAATTTGTGGCCAGGCACAGTGGCTCATACCATATAATCCTAGCACTTTGGGAGGCTGAGGTGGGAGGATTGCTTGAAGCCAGGAGTTCAAGACCAACCTGAGCACCATAGCAAGAGCTCATCTCTACAAAAAATTTTTAAAAATTAATCAGGGTATGGTGGTACATGCCTATAGTTCCAGCTACTTGGGAAGCTGATGCAAGAGGATCGTTTGAGCCCAGGGGTTTGATGTTGCTGTGAGCTATTATGACACCACTGCCTCTAGCCCGGGCAACAGAGTGAGACCCTGTTTCAATAAAAAGAAGAAGAAAAAGAAAGAAAAGAAAATATCAATTTGTAAATCATGTATTCAAGGAAATAGGTCAAAAGTTATATTTGGTTGGAGAGCCAACTATAAGTGAGAGAGAATACTGTTGTACACTTTAAAATATTGTAACAAAATAATTCAAATTGGGGGGAGGAAATCATCTTGGGCAAATTATATAACTTCTCTCATTTTTGGTGTCCTGATCTATAAAGGAGGGATAGTGATAATGACCTTTCAAGGTTGTGGTAAATATTAAGTGAGATACAATTTGTACATTACCTAGTTTCTAGTAGGTACTTGATACAAATGTCATTTGATTTCCCTACCTTATTATCCTATCCCTGACTCCCAGCCAAGATGCCAGTTCTGTATCCTCATAGTATAGTATTGTCTCTGGCATTTTGCATATTCTTCTTTTTATTGGACCTATTTTAGATAGACTATGAGTTCTTTGAAGCCAGGAGACTTTATCTTTTTTTGATATACATGGGTACCCAACTTGTGGTGAGTTGTATAATTATTTCATTGTATGTTACAATGTAATAATAGTAGAAATAAAATGCACAATAAATGTAATGCACTTGGATCATCCCGAAGCCATTCCCACCCCCACGTCTGGTATGTGGAAAAATTGTCTTCCATGAAAATCGTCCCTGGTGCCAAAAGATTGGGGGCTACTGCTTTATTATGCCTTGCAAATGGAAAGTGTTGAGGAAATGGTGAATTAAATTGAAATGGACAGAAATTATTGAAATTATTGTTATTTTGTAGTTCCTACTTCTCCACCCAAGGATGTGACAGTTGTGAGTAAAGAGGGAAAGCCTAGGACCATAATTGTGAATTGGCAGCCTCCTTCTGAAGCCAATGGCAAAATTACAGGTAAGGTGGCTCTCAGTGTGCATTTGCCTGTGCCTTGTTCCTGCCTGGTGAGGGTATTCCAGAGATACACATAGGTTCCTGTGTTGCTGGGAGAAGTGGGAGTCTGATGGCTTGATCATCTTATAGGGTGGTGTGAGTCATGATGGTCCTTGAAATTGGAGCAAGGGTGTGCTGTTTGCCCATGGTGGCATAAAAATGGGTCACCAGTTGGTTGTTCTGACTGCAAGTCTGATGAGGATGGGATATGCTAGACAGCCGTTGGCTATGGTGAGACTTTATGGACATATTTATTTTCCTCAGGAAAGCTGTTCTTCTTTAACTCTGCCTAGATGACTGGCTGTGGAGCTGTATACCCCGTGCCTAATTCTACAGGTTAATACCCAGTATAGATTCTATTTTTTTACCCTACAGCCCCCAAAAAAGCCCATTAGGCATTTAATTCCTTTTTCCCTTCAGACCCACTCCTTCAGGTACCTGTGCTATTACAATTAGAGTTAAAAGTTTGAACTGGCCTAGGCCTTTGAAGGGACTTGGAATTTTTTCCTTGGACTTTTCAGAGGCAAACCTTCCACAGCACAGGGGACACTAGGCCTTACTCAGCTTTATCATGGAGGGAACCCTGATAAAATTTAGCTGTTAAGTAGTCCCTTTGAAGCCTCTGCTCCATATAGGTGTGTGCTGAGAAACCGGAGTTTGCTTCCTGAAGTTCCTTTGTATGAGTAAGCTGGCCTAAGGAAAAGTGTTTCTTAGCACTGTCCTGCTTCTAGCTTTCAGTAGGAATCCCTTCCCATATATCCTGGTCTTTATGTCATTTTTTAGGTTTTGACTTTGCCTCTTTTATAAAAGAGTGAAGCGTGAACTTGACCTGGGTTATATTTTACTTTGTCTTTTAAAACCAGTAACAATGCAGCCTGCGTTTTTACCGCAGGTCAGGTAGGCTTGCGGTTGTGACACTTCCTGCCTCAACATGGTGATTGAGTGCCCCCTGGTGGAAGTATCAGGTGACAGTTCTCTGTGGCTCTGCCCATCTACCAGTTTCCTCCTAGATCGCATTCCTGAGAGCTAAAACAGCATGTCAGGCCATGACTGGTTTTCAAAACTGTGTTATTTTAACTGTAGAACCTTGAGGGTACATTATTCAAATATTATGCTGTAATATGCATAGGATGTGATATGCATTTATTGACTTACTGATTGCAAAAGGAAAAGCAAGAATGAGATTTTTCTTCCCATTAACTCCCTTGGACAGGTTACATCATATATTACAGTACTGATGTGAATGCGGAGATACATGACTGGGTTATTGAGCCTGTTGTGGGAAACAGGCTGACTCACCAGATACAAGAGTTAACACTTGATACACCGTACTACTTCAAAATCCAAGCCCGGAACTCAAAGGGCATGGGGCCCATGTCTGAAGCTGTCCAATTCCGAACACCTAAAGGTAATGCTCACCTAGCTGAGGGTTTTATTTTACGTCTCCTTTGGTGGGGCTGTGCTTACCCGTGTCACTTCAGCATGTGTCATATGTAAGAAGGATAATGTAAGAAGTCCTAATGATGAGCTTGTGAGCCACAGTGTGAAGAAATCCGTGCTTCCTAGGTTACTGACCTAACCACATACAAGAGAACTCTTCCTCCAGGATATTCAGGGTAGATGAATTGCAGTGATCTGAAAGTTTTTACCGGTTAGATCAGATGTGATTCTTTTGGTTCCCATACAGAGTAATAGTGTGTCATTGTGATGGATGGTTCTTGTTCAGCGCATGCAGGCTCTCACCTGAAAGGCTTCCTTGTGGACCTTTATAGCGAGAAAGAGATGGAAAGGGGCCTTTTAAACAAAACTCTAGATAAGGATATGAAGATAAAGCATTGAACCAAGTGAGCTTCGGCTAATAGAATTTAGTTGGGGACTGAGTATAAGGAAAGAAATACACAAACCCTCTATGAATTTATTTTCAATTAGTACTAAAAACAAGACTCAATTTGTTTGGAAGTTTGTGGGGTTTCTCTTTTTTTTTTTTCCTTTAAAAGTTCTGCCTGTCCCATCTTCAAAGCTTGTGATCCTTGCTCTTGTTTTTTCTTCCCCTGTGCTTGGCCTGTTAGCGGACTCCTCTGATAAAATGCCTAATGATCAAGGTAAATGAATAGATGGCCTCTCTTTCCTATCCTTTCCTTTGTGACCTATTATTAGCTTTTGGTTTTATTTTTGTTTGTTTGGGTTTTTTTTTTGTTTTGGGGTGTTTTTTTTCCTGAAAATTAGTACCATGTGTAAAAAGCCACATACTTACTGGCCAAAGTGGAGTTGAGTCCATGTTTGTAGCACTTGGGGTATCTGAAAAGCTGGGGAATTTACTTAGGAGCTAAATAGACTGGCAAAAGAAAACCGACTGGGTCCTGCAGCTGTAGCAGACTGGCCTTAAGTGTGGTCAGATTCTCCTTTGTGCTACAATACTGAAGTTCTGTCACTGCAGTAGGCATTAGAGTCATGATAAGACTAAGCATACCAATTTTCCATATTTATAGCATCTAGAATTTTATTAGTGTCTCCAAATGAAATGTTGTGATCAAATTCAGTTAATATCTTTTTCATCTTCCACACAAAGAACTTACAGATTTACCCTACTAAATTGTGTGATGATAATCTGTGACCAAATTAGTGCTTTGTTTATTCTGTTGAAATAAGCTCAATTCAGAATTATTTTTCCATCATCCCCTAAATATATCTGATCATTTTTAAGGAGCATAGAAACTATTTAAAATGGAAACTTCGGAAGCATGGGCCTCAATATCACCGTTTGTGAATCATCTGTCAGCAGCCCTTTCGCTGTGATTGCCAGGGGGGCAGCTATACTTTGTGATCTTCATTTCTGGGAAGTCAGCTAAAATTAGTATCTGTTTTCCATACTGAAAAGGAACACTAAAATAAATTTAATGATTGTTCTTGTGGTTTAAGAGCAGTTGTTACAAATACAAAGTCTTTAGATCTTGGGTAAATGCAAGGAAGAGTCAGAACTTGAGGTATCAAGTTTTTCAAAACACTTTGGAAATGTGTTTGCATTCAACGTTGTACATTAGAGAAACTGCAAACATACTTTCTAGTGTGTGTGGAAGCATGAGAATATAAAATTATCCATAATGTATATGCACAGAATATGAATGTGCTCATTGTTGTCACACTTTATTCAATAGCCAGAATGTAATTCCTAGCTGCACTGCACCTCTGATATGTCAAATTCTTTACCCGTTAGTATTTTTGATGCTAGATTCATTCTTGAAATTTCTTATTCATAGTTTAAATTTACAAGAAAAATGCTGGGAAATATAGGAATAAAAACCAACCAGTTAATTGGCAAAGTGTGTTCTTTGGCAGTTATTTACACAGTATGATGCTCTGCATAGTTTGGCTTAAATGTAGCTCCATGGTAACTAAGTGCATCTGTGGAGAGCCATACACAGGCTAAGACATCTCCAGCAACTAGACGTCATAGCGAAAAGCATATGAAAACCAGCAGGAATCTTGACGTGTGTGTGAAAGGGGTAAAGCAGTTAAGTGTGGACTATGGCAGAAGGGACAGGGCCTGTAAGTAAATTCTAGAATATGCTCTTTTGGATATCGAAGAATTTCTGTTACGTTTTTGGGGGGATTTTCAGCTTCTGGAAACAGCAAACAGTATTTTAGTCTCTAGTTTTATTCTATTAAATGAGCTATTTACAGAAAACTTCAGATTTTAATTTCTTTCATTTCATCAAAGTTTGATAAATTATAGGAGTACTTGACATTAGCCCCAATGTTTTGCAGAGACACATCTAGTTTATGCATTTCTACTCAAGTTTTATTTGTAGAAATAACTGTCATTTATAAGTGTTTTCTGAAGCTTCACGCTCTCTGCCTTTGTAAAGGGGAAGACTGTATTCTTCCCTGAAGATTTATTATGCTTGTAATAGTAGTAGTTAATATTTATTGAATATTTACTATGCATCAGACACTAATCAAAATATTTTATGGTATTAAATTTCCATTTAATCCTCACAACAGCTTTGTGCAGTAGATACCATTATTTCCTGTCTTATAATGAGGAAACAGGCCCCAAAAGAATAGTTAAGTAACTTGCCCAAAGTCAAACAGCAGGCATATATGATGGAGCCAGTATTCAAGTGTACATAGTCTGTTAAGCACTGTGTTACATCAACTGTAGAACAGCTTTTCCTTTACTATTCATTCGTACCTCTTTTCAGACGAAGTATGATACTGCTTTCTGGGTACAAGCCTTGCATTGCTACCTTTGCTTTATTGGGAAGGACTCCTCATATTTGCTTTACCCAAGTAGCTTTTCCACAAATGTGAAGACCAAAGTTCAAGACCAAGAATATGAACTTTTAAAACACAGATATTTGAGCTTTCTGAGGCCTGCTTCTGGAGTGGTCCCAAGCCTGAGGTCAGCAGCCTCACTTAGTATGTTCCACGATGACGGATTAGGAGACAGTGTCCTTTGTGAGCCAGTCGAGGGAAGACTGATTTTTCTGTCTTTGGATGTTTAGGTGATTGAGCGGAGAACCCAACTTGAACTTCTGTTTTTCTTCCTGTTCCCACTAAGGGTAACTTTATATTTGGAAGAGCAACTTTATAATGTAAGAATCTAAGCAACATTTACACCTGCTAAGCCAAATTAACATAGTGGGGTCCCTTGAAGGGAAGAGTACAGTTCTTTAATGTGGACATTAACCTAATTAGTCCTCTTGGTTTTTTTTCCGTAAGTCCTCTGAGCAGTCCTTCGGGAGCTGTTTCCTAGGCTAAAGAAATGGGTGTATTCAGGTAACGAAAAAATAAAAAAAATAAAAAAATAAAAATAAATGGGTATATCCCACCTTCTGAACAACAGAGTGACAGTCTGGTCACAGCCGTGGAATAGGGTTGTCAGCCTTTCAGATGCCTCATTGCATAGAAAGCTATACCTTAGTTTGCTTTGCTCACATAGACTATAGTTTCCCATGATTTATGTGTACTTCATTTCTCATGGACAGAATAGATTAAAAATATTTTTTTGTAGAAAACTCTCACTAGTCGTGAAGTAGACTATCACACCAGTGTGCTGGGTCATCACTGACATGATTTCTTCTCCTTCAGCCTCGGGATCTGCAGGAAAAGGAGGCCGGCTGCCAGACCTGGGATCTGACTACAAACCTCCAATGAGTGGTAAAGCCCTTCCTATGGCATTTTTGGCCTACTATGGACATGAAGCAGTTTACCTTAAAATCTTGAAATGTCTTTTGTAGCTAGTATGTGATAGGTTATAGTATGTTAACTTATTTCCTTTTATTTAATAGATCTAGCATTAGGTGTTTTCTGAAACGTTTGCTGAATTATATTACAAGCTTGTTCGTTACAGGATCCGTAAATAAAATTGTTTCCCCACGTATCCAACTTAAGATTAATTCCTAAACAAATGATTTTTCCTGTTGTCTACTGCCTCTAGAAAAGAGTTAGAATTTTACTTTCAGAAGGCCGGGCATAATAGCTCATACCTATAATCATAGCACTTTGGGAAGCCGAGGCAGGAGGATCACTTGAGGCCAAGAGTTCAGGACCAGCCTGGGCAATAGCGAGACTCCATCTCTACAGAAAATAGAAAAAATTAGTCGGGCGTGGTATCGTGTACCTGTAGTCCCAGCTACTCAGGAGGATTACTTGAGCCCACAAATTTGAGGTTGCAGTGAACTATGACTGCATTCTAACCTGGGTAAGAGAGGAAGACCCTTTCTCAGAAAAAGAATAAAAAAAGAATTTTGCTTTCAAAACCCTCTAGTGAGATTAGCCATCGCCCAGAATAAGTCAAAGAAATGCTTCAGAATCATTAAATTCTCTCTAATACTAATACTTAACTGCAGTGCTTTTAGTTTGGGAATTCTAGAAAATTCTTCCTACTTTCCTAGTCATCCCAAGAGCTGGTACCTTCTCATTTAATGATGATACCTCCTTCTGTACAGAACCTCACCATTTATAATTGCTTTCACACATGAAATCACATTTGATTCTCATAACCCTGTGAAGCAGGGAGGATAGATACCATTATTCCCATTCACTATTACACATTAAGAAACTGAGGGGAGAAATCATATGCCTGGGACCACCTAGTAATTACGGCAGTCCTAGGACCAAGACCAGGGCTTTTGACTTCTGATTGTGCTTCTTCTACTATCACATGCAGCCTAAAAAACAGGAGGTCCTATACCAGATGTGGGAATTCATAATGGCAAAATGCTCACAAAAGTAGTTACTAGAAATGAAACTTACTGTCTCCATATATGAAAGAGAAAGGTCTGTCCCTCTAGTAACTCATAGTCTAATTGTGAGAATGAAATGATCTGTTAATCTCTAGCTGTCTGTTTAAATAAAAAATGGTACTGTTCAGACTTCAGTGAAATCAGCCTGTTCTTTAGAAGAACTGGACAAATTCGCAAACTTCAGGAAATTTTTACACTCAGAGTTCTAGGTCTTTGATAACAAGTTTCTCCTTCTCTGTGTATGTGTTTACATTTATGTGTTGTCCACATTGCAATATTTAAGGTTATGAGAAAAGTAATTATTCCTTTGTCTTTTTTTTCATTTATGTATTCATTCATGCATGCATATTTTTAAAAGTTCAAGTTCTATGTGACAGGCTATGGGAGTAAGAGGAGTAACAAATTACCTGATAGAGAAAAGATAAAGTTTCATAGAAGAAGTGATAACCTAACCTAGGTCTTAAAGGTTGCACAGAAGATTGCTAAATGTCAAGGAAGGGGCTGGACATTCCAGGAAGCATGTGCAAAGGCGTGGCAATATAAAACAACCTGGTCTCTCCAGGGCTCACATTGCCTAGAAACAGGATGGAGTTGAGTTGAAAATGTAGGTTAGAACCAGCCTGTCAAAAGCTTAAGTACCAATGCTAAGAAATTTGAGCTTTACCCGTTAAATAACACATGTAAATATCTGACACTGCTAGTACACTGTGACTTCCATTTGATGATTCTCTGTTATTTCTCTGATTATAGTAAAGGATGAGTTGGAGGCTAAGAGTATGAAGTCGGGGAAAGGGGTTAAGGCGCTGTGTAGGCCTTAACAGGAATGGCACGTAGTGTTGTCCTGGTGCGAGTGTTCTTCGGCAGCTTTCTCTTGCTCTGTCTCAGAAGGAGGCTTTTGTCCAGTTCGTACGTTAGGGGGTAGATAGGTCAATGGGAATCTGCCATTGTTGAATGCAGGAAAGAACCACCACCTCAGCTCCTCCCACACCTCAGCACCCTGCTCTGCTTTGCAGCGCCGGCCCCACAAAATACCTGAGCCAGAGTTCAGCACTGCTGTTAATAACGGCATTATGCAAAGCCCTACTCTAACATGAATATATGGTCAATTTTATTGGCCCTGGTACCATAGTCTTTCCCTAATATAAAAATGTTGTTTTATTGAAGGTCAGTACGTACAGTTTAAGTTGTCTGCCTGCTTACCTTTTTCTCATAAATGGAGGATAAAAATCACTGAACCAAAAGTAGTAGAACAAGCTCTTAAACCCTTCTAAATCAGCCCCAGATTTAGCACTATTCTTAAATGTAGCCTAAAAGATAAAATCATGGACTCAAAGTTGGAGGGTAAACTAATGTTTTGGAAGGGATTCCCACAATGAATATATGTTTGGATTAGATCATAAATTTATAAGCCAGGTTATATAGGAGAATTACTTTAGGAGATTTTTTAAAAACACAGATCCTCGGGCCATACCTTCGTGGTAGGAATTTCTTCCACAACGTTCTACACTGGTAGGCTGCCTCATCTTATAACAAGTACTTCTAATGACTTAAGACGCATTGCTTGGCTGTACGTTATTATACAGCTCTGATTATTAGACAGGTAAGAGAGAGAGACTAAAAGGAGAGACAGCCAGCACATATCCAGGGTAGTTAGATCTGTGTGGTGGGATTTGCCACATTTTATAATATGAGCATGTGTAACTTAAATGATGAGGTAGGAAGCATAGAAATATGTTTCAAGAAATGCAAGACAGCAAGAGTTAGAGCTAGATTACGAAAGGCCTTAATGAGAATCCTGGACCTCATACTTCAGACAGTGGCGAAATAATATAATAGGAAGGAGAAGAAAATCTGAATTTCTTCAGGATCCTAAATGATTTGGATCTGCACATCTCTCCAGCCTTTCTCTTTTTTCTCTTCACTTCCTTCTAACTTGCATCCCTCCATGCTGAAGCAACACTGGCTGCCTTCCCCTTCCTTGAGAAGGGTGGTTCCTGCCTTTGAGTCCATCCCCTGGCTATTCTTCCATCTGGAGTGTTCCTCCCTGGGGGCTTTGTATGATGGGATCTTTTCTTGTCATTCAAATCTCAGCTCAAATACCATCTTCTCAGAGAAGCTGCTTCTAACCACTCAGTCTGCGTTAGCCACCCAGTCACTCCCTCTCCTCTCCCTCATTTTGTTTTTCTCATAACACCCATTATTAATTACCAATTTCCTGCTCAGTTATTGTTTGCCCCAGCGGGGGGGGGGGGGGGGGGCGGGGCCGGGGGCGGGGCCCCCCGCGCCCGCCCCGCGGCCCCGCGGCCGCAGGCCGCCCGCGCGTC
>CAUYRT010077813.1:0-30256 GCA_963574885.1 Lepilemur ruficaudatus | reverse complement strand
AGAAATTAATTGGCCAACTAAATATATATAGAAAAAATTAGCCAGGCATGGTGGCTCATGCCTGTAGTCCCAGCTACTCGGGAGGCTGAGGCAGAAGGATCATGTCAGCCCAGGAGTTTGAGGTTGCTGTGAGCTAAACTGACGCCACGGCACTCTAGTCCGGGCAACAAAGTGAGACTCTGTCTCAAAAAAATAAATAAATAAATAAATATGCCAGAGACCAGTCAGCATGTTTTAAAAGAACTAGGAAGGAGAGAAGAAAATAAACAAAGAAAATTGGATTTCTGAAATATAAATATCTAATCTTAAAATCTGATGCAGAAGTGTAGAAAACCTTTGCAAGGTTCTCAAACCCTCCTGTCATAAGAATTTTTCATCTAGGTTCAAAACGCTGGCAGAACATTGCAGGCACCTTGGGTGGCTTCCTTCCCTCCTAGCTCCCTGCTTGTCTCTTGGGTGGGTGGCCTCTGATCACGAGTTGTTTCTCTGGACCCAAGCAGCCCTTCAACAATCCACCTTGCCCTCTCCAAATGTAAGTTCCTGAAGCCTTTTTCTTACTGAAACTCAAACTTCCCTATGATTCAAACTTCCCAGAATATCCAGAGTTATCTTACTCAGTTGCAGTTTCCCCTGAAGGCCACAGCTTGCTTAGGTGGGGGTGACTGGCCTGGAGACTGATCCAGTTCTTCCTCACTTAAGATAACCTGTTTCGACCATGGAAGCCAATATTTTCTGCTATCCCATCCAGATGAGTCCACAAGCCCAGGAAGAGAGCCTACAGAACCCCGTCCACTGCAAGGGTGCAGCATAGCATTGCTTCCCTGTGCTCTGCACATCCTGTACATGTGGCAGATGTCGCACACCTGAGAGTGGGCAGCAGATGACACTCTCCCACCACCTGCCCTGGTCATGTACGTGTGCACAGGTCTGATCATGTATATCCACAGAGCAGAATTCTCTCATGCTGAGCCTTAAGTCAGAGTTCCTAAAGTTGTGTTCGTGGCAATATAGTAGAAATTAATTGATAAAGAAACCAGTTTCTGGAATTTTAGCCAAACTATATTTGTTCCTTGTCTGGCTGAAGAGGGAACATGTTCTTGCCTGAAGTAGAAAGTAGATTCATAATTTAAGCTAAGTTTGTTTGAAAACCAGATGAGTAGCACCTTCAGCCATACTGATCCCTCTCTTTCTTCTTGATGTTTCAAGCCAGCTCTAAAGAATCTCAGAGAAGACATGCTTCGTGGTTTTGTGGCTTAAGCTAGGAGTGCAGAAAGGAGGTTTGCTGCTCTGCTCAATATTTGTCCCACAGAACTCAGGATCCCCAATTGTGAACTGTCCCATAAGAACATGTCACCATCACTGTTCAGCAATTCCTCACCTTACCAAGGGCTGCATCTTAGAAACTGTGGTTCTTAGGCCTCCTGGGGCAACTCTAGCCCACCTGAGTGTGCCCTTGCCTGCCCATAGCTAAAGGCCACACAGTGAGGTGCCAAGACAGCTGGCAGCAGTGGACCTCGCTTACACACCCTGGCATTCAGGACTCTAGAAGACAGCCTGCAGTCAGGGCTCCATGGCACCATCCAGCTCTGGCCCTAGCAGCTTGGGGTTTGGGTCATTCTTTTTTGCCTGAGTTATCATCCCCCATCTGTGTAAAGAACTGTAGAAGGTAGCAGGAACTATGGTCTGCAGGAGAGAAGGATTTGAACATTCCTATGGGCAGTTTCTTCATCATAGATTACCTGAAAGCCTGTGCCATGCCCCTATGATATTACATAGGAGGAAAATGGAACCTAGCTTTATCCCAAAATCTTGGAGGCTTGGGTAGCCGGGGATTCTAGTATAGCAAAGAAGCTTCCACAGAGGCACATGGAGTCATGGACTCAAGCCCCTGGCAACCTTTAGAAACTGGCAAAAGGGTAATTCCAGCAGAGGCTCAGGAAGATAAGTGGAATCAGCCAAGGGGCAGGCCACACTAGAATGCCACAAGTGGACAGAGCCAGGCTCTAAGCTGGAGAAGCACCCACAGAAGGGGCTCCCCGAGGAACGAGTAGCTCCAGAGCACCGGCTTGCAGTCAGCACTGCACTAGGCCTTGTGGACGACATCCAAGTGGCCGGCCACTGTCTCAGTCACTCAGCGTCTGGTTGGAGAGAGAAGGCTGACCACTTGAGCAGCTCTTGCTGAGCTGTGTCCACATGGCCCCTCCAGAGAGACAGTGGTCCAGGCCCAAATCACAGCAGAACCACGGGGGACAGAGGTGGTGCAGACAGTAAGGGCTGAGCAAAGGAAATGAGATCTGAGCTCAGTCTTCAAGAAAGTAGAGAAAGAGACAGGATGGAGGAGACGAGAGACTGCGGGCCAAGGAAGTTGCTCGTCTGGAACCCACCAAGGTCAAGGGTCTGGTCTGCCCAGTGACCCTGGCACCTACCTACCCAGAGTGGGTGTCCGGTAAAGGTGTGTGGCAACCAAATGCCCAGGAGGAGGTGGCAAGGAGGTGACCTGGCTGGAAGTTTGTGGCATGAGGAAGAAGCTACCATGTTTGGAACAGAGACTGTGCTGGGGGAGAGTGAGGAAATGGTCAGCTCAGAAGGGTGCAGATGACGCATCCTCGGCGGGTGGGAATGGCGCAGGTGGGAATGGCACAGGTGAGAGCAGGTTAATGCGGGAGAGTCTGGTCCAAAGGAAAGGCCGAGGAGAAAACATGCCTCCTGGCCCAAAGGAAACTAAATACACAGAGGTGGGGCTGGAGAGAGAAAGAGGCCTGGCAGTGGTGCGGGAGGGCCTGCACTTCTGCTTTGGACCCACAGATGGGAGGGATGGTGATGGGGGAGGAGAAGGCGCCCTGGAGCCACAGCTGGAGGGCTTCAGGGGGGCTATTCTGGTACCCATTCGACCCCAGAACTGCCATTGCTGAACCCTTCCACACTGAGCTCTCAACACCACACAAAAGGGCCTTGTATGGCAGTGCTGGGAGATGCCCAGGGAGTCTTTATGCCACAGCCTCCCCCACTCTCGCTGGAGCCTTGGCATGAACATCGCTCCAGCAGGTGCAGGAGATGGGAAAAGAGAGCTGGGGACCCGACGGTCACCAGAGGTCAGATGGAAATGGCAGCCTCCGTCCCGCTGCCTCCTCTCTGAGCCTCCCCTCAGCGCCTCGCCCTCCCTTACACTGCCTGCCCCACTGCCCTGCCTCGCTCACAGCCCCCCATCACAGCCTTCTCCATTCTCTCTCCTTCTCTTCCTCTCCGTCCCTCCCCTTGCTGGGCTTCAGAGTGCTACAGAGAGCCTAGAGACAGAGCTGGATTTATTCTTGGAGAATACATCCGTGGCACAGGGTACCACAGCAACAAGTTTCCATGGTGCTTGGACACAGGCAAACATGGCATACAGGAGAGATTACTGGACTCGCTGTCAGAAGACCTGAGTGCCATCCCTGCCTGTCCTCACCATCAGTGCATCCTCAAGCAAGTGAGTCGTGGAAACTCCCAAAGCCCCGCTGGGAAGCCTGTGAAGGTCTCATCATATCAGCAGCCTGCACCCACCCATGCGTGTCAAGTACCTGCTGTCAGCCAAGCACACAGGTACCCAAGGTGCAGGCTGGACAATGCACACATGGCTCTTATCTTCACAGAACTTACAGCTAATAAACAGTAGGGTTGCTCGGAGGAATAGCATGAGCTAAGGGGTTAGTACAGTGGCCAGTCTCCAGTGGGAGTTCAAGAGGTGCTGTGCAGAGGAGGTGCCCAGCGACGCGTGTGAAGGCTGGCCTCCTCTGTCCCATGGGACCAGTCTGCTACGGCCCAGGTTAGAATTTGAGGGTGGTGCTGAGAGAGGACTCCCCAGCCTGGGAAGTCCCAGATGTAGGGACTTGGGTGTGTATAAGAGAGTGTGTTCCAGGCACGGTGGGAGGATATGCACCTACTTGGGAGAGGAGGAGAGTCTATTCAGAGCCCTTCCTTTGGGGGGCTTAGAAGGTAAGCTCCCTCCCCACTCCCTTTCTAGGAAACCAACCTGGAAAAGCAAAGCCTGTGGACTTGGTGGGCACAGCTGCCAGGGGAGCCCGGGTGGGGCGGGGTGGGAGGGGGACAGCTGAGGCACTGAAAAGAGAGCCTCGTGGGGAACCGGGACAATGAGCTGATAGAAGGAGGGATGTGGCGGGAAGGGGGATGGAGGGGCAGGCTGCCATGAGGGCTGCTCTCCTGGCAGCTCCCCAAGGTTAATTGAGGGGCACCAGGCAGCCTCTGCAACATTCCAACAAGACAGAGGCTGGCGTGAAAAGAGCATTTGCTGTGGGGAGAAGGGGCCTTTCTCTGCCCTCGGCTGCTGCCCTGTGTGGAGGTTCTTTGAGGCATGAGCCCTACGCTACATCGCGAGTGGGGAGGGGCCGGGTGGATGGCGTGCCACTCGGCATCCAGGCAAACAGGCCACTCTCAAACAGACAAGAAGGGGTCAGTGGCCAGTTCAGCTGCCCTTGGACCCCAAGAAGATGGTAGCTGGGAAATCTCTATACACGGAATTCCAAAGTCTGCCTCTGCCTCATGAATAATGGGCTTTTAGAGAAGGGCACCACAGGAAAGAAGGGGAGAATGCTGAGTGTCAGCTGGAGGTTGGGCAGGAGCCTTGGTGAGGGTCAGGAGTCCATAGCATAGGGGAAAATTTTGACAGTTTTGGGGCCCTGTGTCTAGGCTGAAGGGTTTGGCACAATGGGAAATGCCAAGGCTTTTGCCATATGGTATGTTAATGTAACTGAAACCCACATATCCCCACAAACACACGCAAGCAACACATTACACACACACACACCTATTGTGGGCACACACGCATATGCAAAATCACACATTCAAAGACTCACACGAATGCAGGACACTCCTGCGCACACATGCAAGTGCAGAATCTCTCAGATGAGCACATATGCATTATCTATAAAGTCCACAACCTCTTGAGCTGCTCGTATGGGCCTGTGTGTGCCACATCCTCATGCATCACAGGCTAACACACTGACCCACGGTTTGTGTGCTGTCCCACACCGGAACTCCCGGACTGATGTCCCTAGAACACTCTTACCTTCTTGCCTAAGGCAGGCCCCATGGACACTGGTCCACAGGAAATCCACCTTCCTCAGACTCGCCCTGAGCCGGAAATCCAGGCTGCCCTGCGCTACACCCTGATTCTGGTCTCTGGGGTACTCAGCTCCCCACCCCGCACCTGCTCCAGACGCTAGGGAACAGCCACCAGCAGGTGGCGCCAGCAGGAGCCTCATGCCACCAGGAATGGCGTTAATGAGGACAAATGCACATTTCTGAGCGGAAATGCGGTCATGAGGGTGGATGTGTGACCCTCCTTACTGTACTGGGGCCAAGCCCCGTGGATGGGTCCACCAAGAGCACCGGGCCAAAGAAAGCCACTGCTAAGAGAGAGAAGAAAGAGGACAAAAGATTCAGCCCCAGGAGAAGATGAGAAGCTGAAGATTAGAGATAGGAAAGAGGAGGGAGAGAACGGTGGAGCCACCTGTGTGGTCTGTCAGAGGTTTGGGTGTGTGTGCCCATGTTTTGTGTGCACATCTGAGTGCTGCACTGTAACACTGGGGAGTGCATGTGTGTCAGTGGGTGTGGAAGAAGTAAGCGTGAAAAGGCTTGAGAACACGGGGTGGGGGGGTGCTGTGTGCCGCCATGTGCTGCTGTGTGCAGTGGGACTTGGGAGGGAGTGAAGATGAAGCCGAGCAAACTGCAGCACCGCCAGCACCCCACAGACCACAGTTGTTAGCCTCCTCCCACACAGTCCCCACACTACACACACTGCAGGGACACGCACACACTCTCACACCACCCACGCAGACAGGTGCTATGCTGCCACATACAGACCTGCCCACCCACACACTTTCACACATACACATGGGCCCGTAGAGAGCCATAGGGAGACATATAGATGGAGCAGTGACACACCAGCTCTGCATGTGCGTGCACACGTGTGCACTCTCGCATGTCCTGCTCCATATCTGTAAATTCTCAGAGCCCCCACACTCCCAGGTTAATAGAGAAGACTCGCCTGTCCTGTAAAGTATCCTAGTTTCAGAGTCCTGGGGGACTGAAGAGAGATGTTTGAAAGCAGAGAGCCCCGTTGCCTGAGGATAGGAGTGCAGGAGAGTAGAGGAGAGAGCAGCTTCTACACATCCCTCTGCCTGGGGATGTCAGCAGTGGTGTGTAGGCTGAGTCCCTCAGCACTGTGGACAGGGCCTCGACCTGGGGATGCCTGGGGATGTCAGCAGTGGTGTGTAGGCTGAGTCCCTCAGCACTGTGGACAGGGCCTCGACAGCAGGGACTCCAGGACCCTGAACAGCTCTCAGGACATTGGTGCCCGCTTTTTTGCATCCAGAAGAGCAACTAAAGTCAGATACATCAAGTTGCAACCCCTTTATCCCTTTTGAGAGTCTTGTAAACAGGAGATAAAATAGGGCTATTGTAAGAACCCAATGGCAGGAGACCACAAAGCACCCAGCGCTGTGCCTGGTGCACCCTAGAGGACTCTCTCAGTAGAGCTAACAACTGCCCTGGCTCCCAGTCCTGGGCCCTTGCAGATGGGGAGGTGAAGCATCTGTACAAAGCACCTTGATTGACTCGGTAATGCAGCACTGCCATGTTGTGGAACTGTGAGCCGGGATCTGGGTTCGAGTCCCAACCCTGCCCAATTTTAGCCATAGGACCTGAGTCTTAGTTTCTACCAACCTGGATTAATCACAATAATAATACTAACACAAATCAAACTTCCAACATGCCAAGCCCTGTTATGAGCACTTTACAAAGATTAAATCCTTGAGTCCTCATGGCATTAAATGGAATGATATGTTACTGTGTCATTTTATAGAAGAAGCGAAAGCACTTGCCTAAGCTCACACCAGCGGCAGGGGCAGAAACAGGGCTGGAACCCAGGCAGCCTGCTCCAGAACCCGTGTGCTTGCCTGTGCCACTGCACCGCCTCCTTCACAGCACGTCATGTGCAGACAAGGACGTCATGGGTGCCAAAGGAGCTCGAGGACTGCACAGCATTATACAAATGTCAGGTACATCGTTATGCATCCCAGCCCAGCTCACGTATGAGTAATTGCACAAGGAGCGAGAACTGAGATGAAGACAGGAAACCGGTGGGGACAGGTGCCATCTGGGACTGGCGCATCACACTGAGAAGAAAGAACTGGGTAGAGAATGGGCCAGCAGCCACGAGCCTTCTTGTACGTCTTCTGACTCTTTCCTTAGTCAGTCCATTACTAGGTGAGAGGTCAAACTATCAACACTCTGTAGAAAATTAAGAAGATAATTTTCAATTGCCCTGAAATCCTCCTCTTAATTCTAATCCTCTCTCTCACCAGTCCCTTTCCCCTCTGCACCTCCATCCACAGCCCTCAACCACGTTCTCCAGTGCAGAATGTGTCCCTGCTCTGTGACACACTTGAGAATCGCTGGTGTAGGAGGACCGGCGTGAGAGCCCAGAGTAATCCCAGCGCAGGTCTCAGAAGTGCAGTCAAGCCAGGAGGCCTCTGCAGTTGAGGGAAGGTGCAGATTAGGCGGAGGAGACCTCTGGACACTCTCCTTGGCCCAACCTGACTCATCCTAATATGACATACTGCTCTCTGTAGAAGGTTCCCTGATGCTCAGAAAGGGGCCATTTCACATACATGAAAAGGACAAACTTCATCTTTTTGGAAGCCGCACGCCTCTTGTCCTTGGCTGGCCACCATGCAGGGCGGAACAGTACTGGCCAGGAAGGGAGGGTCTTTCAAACCCCTCACACCACCCTCTCTCTTACATTTTCCCAATCTTCCTTTCCTTTCCAGAATCCGGGGCAGTCTTCCCCTTCCCTGGGCCAGCCCCCTCCCCTGCCCTCCTTGCTGACAGGTCCATTAGGACAGAGTGCTTTTCTTGTGTTCCTCAAGCTGGCAAACAGTCTCAGGCATTTAATAGCAATGGCTGTGAATCTGTCACCATTAGCAGTGCAGCGAAGGCTCCCAAGGCACTGCAGTGCTCTATTTTGTTCTTGCTCCTCTTCCGTCTCCTACCACATTCCCTTCCAGTTCAACCTGGGCCCACTGCCACCACTGCCTGAGAAAGATGCAGTCGCTTCTCCTCCAAATCCCAAGGAACAAGAATCTTAAGGAGCCTCTACTAAATTAGGGGAGGAAGTCCCAGTGAACCTCAGAATAGCCTGGGTCTTAAAGAATTCTTATTCTATCCCTCCTTCTATACTCGTGGCTAGGACAGCCTTGCTGTCTCCAGGAGAGAAGAGGAGAGCGGGGGAAGGGAGGGGAGGGGAAGGGAGAGTCTAGTGAAGTCTCCAGAAGCTTCCCTCCTCTCCCTACCTGCCACAGGCAGGCAGATGCCCAATGCTCATGCTACCCAAGTAGCACTTGCTGCCCAGAGCTCATACTACCTGCTTCCTGCCATCTTCTTTCTTCTCCTTCCACCCTCTAAAGCTCTGTTTCTCCAAACACAGCTCCTGGACCATCCACGTTAGAATCACCTGTAGCATGTGATAAAATCTCAAGCTTTGAAGGCTCGCCTCAGACCCACCCCGGACCTGCTGAATCCAAGTCTCAGGGAGCAGAGCCCAAGAAGGTACCCTCTGCCAAGCCTCCCGGTGGTGCAGACACAGCCGAGGAACCACTGCCCTGGCAGGAACAGGAGCCACCCTCCAAAGCCACCTGGGTCACTTCCTTCCCACACCCCTTCACCCCAGACGAATAACAGCCCTCAGACACACAAGCTCCATGACTTTTTCGAGAATCCCCACCATGGGAGAACCCCTGCAATAGCCCAGAGTTAGGTCTGCAACTAATGGACACAGGAAAGTGGTGGGCACCTGTGGACCCAGTTCTGCCACTCGCTCCCTCTGAGAACTTTGGCAAATCACCTTGCACGTGTGCCTCCATTGCCTTAGATATAAAGTGGGCTTGTCCTCTCATCTTATGATTATGATATAAGGTTCAAACAAGAAAAGTGAAAATGTGTGGACAGTCTAGAGCCTTGAGTAGATGATGTGTGATTTTATTATCATAAGGAGATGCCTAGGAGGGAAAGACGGTATCTATCAGGAGCTGCTGTCCCCGCACTGCAGACTGGCAAGGGCAAAATACGGGCTGCTCGGCCACCAGTGCCCATCACTCCCCATGGGCTTTGCTCAGAGCTTGTCCTGAGCTCAGGAGAGGAAAGGAGGCTGAGCTAGGAGTCCCATGTCCCTGGAACCAAGTCCTTGGGTCTCCTCAAGTGAGGCTCCCCTCCACCCACGCCCCCATCTTTCCCTTGGTCACCAGCCCCTCCCCAGGGCAGCAGGCCCAGCCCTCCGCATCAGCTCCTCTCCCTCTAATTACTCTTTACACACTCCAACCAGGCCCTCCAACCAAATTGCAATTGATTCTTCACGCCTCCTGGATCAATGCCATCGACCCTGGAACAAGGAGGACAAATCCAAACTCACCCTCTAGGAACCAAACGCCCACGGCAAAACCCAGCAGATAGAGCTGCCCCCACAAACTGTGAATGTGCGTGCACATACACACAGGCACTCATCCTCTTGCCCAAGAAGCATAAGGATGAGCACGTGCACAAAATGCACTGGGCCACACACAGGCACTCACATGTGGACACATAAATTGGTTCAATACACTCACAGAACCACTCTTATGCATGTCTACATATATGTACACAAAAAGCACACACATCCACTCATACACAGGGGCACATACACATGCCACTGACTAGAAGAAGAGGGCCCTTTGGGGACCAGAGAAAGCACTAGCACATCCAGCCGCCCTCCAGCTGCCCTCCTAGCTCCACACTCAGGAGCATGCCCTGCCTGTCATTCATGCATGAGAGGCCGGTGTGCCTGAGACACACACCTCAGAGGAGAGGCTCTTCAGCCAGTTGTGTAGGACTCTGGCATGCCCTCTTCCGGGACATGCCCTGCCTGCCAACCTCTTCAGGGTGTTGGAGAAATGCCCAGCCACTTCCCCACCAGACAGAGCCCATTATAACTCAGCTGAGCTCTCTCGACACCTCGGTCCTCAGAGAAGCTGGAAGTACATCTGCACCTGAGGCCCTAGATAATTGGAAATGAGGTGCCAGCTTTACAGATGCCAACGCTGGGGGACAGTCACCAGCCCACACCCCTCCAGCACAGATATGGGGGCACAGAGAGAATGTCATGTATAGAAGAGACAGAAGGCAGAATGGGACCACCCACCCAACATAGCCAAGCAGATGCCCAAGGCCTCAGACTACACTACCCCCATCCCACGGTCAAGTTCGTCTACTCACCCCGACACCCCCAGGCCAATGGCCTCATGTCAGGCCCATCTCTAGGTCAAGTCACAGGAACACAGAACATCAGGAGAAAAGCCCTAAGAGATAAAGTAACCCCTGCCCATATTCTCTCAGTGCCCAAATTTCCTTAATGCCATTCTCAGTGAGGGACTGTCCATCATTCTGAACATGTTCATTGGGACACCATGGGGAATGGAAAACTCCATTGTGCAGCCAGTTCTCTGACCCAACAGCTCTAAAGTTCTCTCAAAATATCAAAATCTCCCTCCCTATAATGTCTACCAGTTGGTGTGAAGTAGGAGGAAAGCCCTTTTTATTATAAGGGGTTGGTCATTTTACTGAGCTGCCTAAAGAAGGGCCACTGTCTCACATCTCTCCTCCAAGTTCTCAATGTGGGGCTCTGCAGAGACCAAGAGGGAGACCCTGGGGGCAATCCAACCCTTGGGGAGGTGCAGGGGATGGCTTTCCTTGCACAAAAGGAAGATCTTGGAAGAGTCAGATATCTGTCAATCTATGGAAGAAGTCCACTTTGAGTTTCATGTCTAATTTTAGTCTACCAATTTTCCTGTGTGACAGTGGGGACGTTCTTGGGTCTCACTAGGCCTCAGCTTCCCCCAAAATAAAATGAGTTAATAGAGTTACAGCTGATAATGACGGATGTCTAAGGTCTGAGGAGGACACTTGCAGTGCTGTGCATGGCATGCCCACGTGAACGCCCCCAGGCCTTGGCTCCAGAATTGGATCAGAACCCCAGAACAGAGAGTGGACATCTCTGTCCTCACAAGCTCTGTGCGCATGGCTTGAACCTCCTCTGTGTTATTTATTTCCAACTCTCACACAGATCTTTTCCAACCTTTCCTTGAGGGCTTGAGGACCATGAACTTTGCCCCCACACTCCCCACCCCACTAGCTGTCACTGCTTGCACTGAGGAAGATTTGCCATTTGGCAGTCCCTTGCAGGCCAGAGCAAGAGTGAGTGGGTCTGATGCAGAGAAACCTCTGGGAGATCCTGCAGTGGCTCTGTCCTCCTCCCTGTCCTTCCCACCACCCCAATATCCACATGGAAAAATTGAGAAGCATTTCCCAAACCACCTTGCAACTGTGTCTCTGGGTGTGCATTAGATGCCACCAGTTGTGTGCACTCACACAAGATTTGGAGGACAGACAGGAGGGGAGGTGCTCTTCCTGCAGCCCTGGCTGTTGGTGGTTATCAAGGTCATAACAGGCTTGCAGGAGTTTCCAATATTCACTCTTCATTTTCTATGTTTTGAAAATGGTAGCAGTAGCCTCCTCATCTGACACTCTAGTCCCTGGGTTCCCCAGTCCCCTCTCTCATCTCCAGGCTTCCAGAAGCTTCTCTGGGTCCAGGGCACCTCCAACTTCGATAGGCATAGTCCTGATGGCAGTCTCAGAGTGACAGCTTTCCTTCTTTTTTTTTGAGACAGAGTCTCTCTCTGTGGCCCCAGGTGGAATGCAGTGGCATCATCATAGCTCACTGCAACTTCAAACTCCTGAGCTCAAACAATCTTCCTGCCTTAGCCTCCCAAGAAGCTGGCACTACAGGCACATGCCACCACACCTGGCTAATTTTTTAGTGGATGATTGTTGTTGTTGTTGTGGAGACTAGATCTCACTGTATTGCACAGGCTGGTCTCAAACTCCTGGCCTCAAGGGATCCTCCCACCTTGGACTCCCGAGATTACAGATGTGAGCCTTCACACCTGGCCAGCTTCCCTAATTTTGTGTTGTTCTAGGAGTCATCCCAGTAGCCTCGATCTGCTTCTTCTGCCCTTCCAAAGACTACAAACCCCAAAATTTGTGTATTCAATCCCTTTCGGCTTGAACTATCTAGAATGGAAACTTTTTCCTTCTCTGCACCTTGACATACAAGATGCAAGCTGGGGTAAGAGCAGTTACTGTGTCAACTTCATTCAACAGACACTTAATGAGTGCAAACCACATCACCTGGCACTGTGCTAGGCACTGCAGCTGCAGTGACCGTGGAGACAAGGAAGTCACGCCAGCAGGTGAACAGAGGCCTGAACAGAGTGGCAGGGATGGGAATGGTGAGGGCAGGCAATGTCCCAGTCTCCACCTAGTCAGCCCAGCACCAGGGAGAGAGGCACATGCAAAAAGGCAGCCTTCGAGTGAGTGGGTGGGACTGAGTACTGGCTTCGGGCTCACCACGGAACTCGCACTCTCTCCAGGGCTCAGTTGCTTTGCTTCACTCCCACCGAACCCCTCCCCTTTGCACTTTTTGTCCCTCACTCTTCCAGACCCAGGGGACATGCCCTCTCCCAGGAGGTCCTCCTGGCTCTCCTCCCTCAGGGCTTTGTTCTGTGCTTCAGAGACAGTGTTTCATAGATTGAATTCACATGACTCTTATCCCAGCATTTCTTTTTGCTCACGGCACATGTGCGCACAGGCACACCACTGCAGTAAGCTATTTGTCTCAGATGGGGCTCCAGATGCCGAGCCCAAGATAGGGGTTCACATGCTGGGACTTATGCAGGGAGGGCTCCCAGGAGGAATCCCAAGAAAGTGAGGAAAGCAGATTGGCAGGGCAAGAAGCCCAGGAAAGATGTGGCTTCAGCTCAAGTCCGACTTCTTTCTGCCCTCCCCAGAGCCCCGAAACATGAACGGCACCCCAGACTCATCCCGCCTTGAGGAAGGGGGCTGGCCTGCTGTATTCTGCACCACGCCTTTCCCTGCGGGGAAGGGTGCAGCCAGGGCTCAGAGAGCAGCACAGGGAGGGCTGGGGCAGCCTAGAAAAGAGGCCTGGGAGGAGCACAACTGCAAGAAGAATAAAATGGAAACGCACTACAGCATTCCCAGAGAATAAGAATCAGACAGAATGGGGTCACGGGAAAGGTGGTAGGATCCTGATCCAGTTGCCTTTCTCCCCTACCAGCCGAGCCAGAGCTGGGGCCAAGCAGCTTCCCACCAAGATGGCACACGGTCACAATGAAGAACTGTTTGTGCTTGTAGGTGTTTGGGGATTAATCACGAGCTTATTAATTAAGCAACATAAAGCCACAGGGCATTTTTGTTTTGTTTTGTTTTGTTTTGTTTGAGACAGAGTCTCACTCTGTTGCCCCGGCTAGAGTGCCGTGGCATCATCATAGTTCACAGCAACCTCAAACTCCTGGACTCAAGCCATCCTCCTGCCTCAGCCTCCCAAGTAGCTGAAACTATAGGCACGTGCCACCACACATGGCTAATTTTTCTATTTTTAGTAGAAATGGGGTCTTGCTCTTGCTCAAGCTGGTCTTGAACTCCTGAGCTCAAGCGATCCTTTCGCCTCAGCCTCCCAGAGTGCTAGGATTACAGGCGTGAGCCACTGTGCCTGGCCTCATGCCTTTTATTATATGCCACAAACAGAGCTGTTCTTCAGGTGCTAGTGGATTCTGCATTGTGTGATGGCAAGGAGGGACAAGGCCACAGTGACCTGATGCCTCGATTCTCTGCCCGGGGGAGTGACATCAGGGCAATGTGCCTCTTGACTTGAGGTGGATCTCCAGTGTGGTTGTCATTATTGTTGTTTCTTCACCTCTAATCCAGAAATTCTGACTCCTATAACCCCTAAAACAGCTTCTGGGAGGGCCAGCATCACCAAACCAGCAAAGAAGGTGCTCTGGGGAGCTCTGCAGAACTCTCTTCCAACCTTCTCTCAGCCCCACTCCCTTTCCTCCTTCCTCCATAGCTGCCTTTTCTTCCGGCCCTAAAGGAGCAGGTGGTGATTCTTTTCAGAGTGGAATTGGCCTAGGAAAACATCTACTCTGGCCAAGAAGAGAAAATGACAGCAACAGGTCCCAGAGAATCTGTCTCTGTCTGGACACGTTGGATGCTACAGCAGTGAAACCCACGCCCAGCGCCACCGCCCCCAGGCCCCTGGTGGGTATCCCCTTCTGGCCCAAGAAGGCAAGACTGTCGGGGCTCCCTGCTCACTAGGCTGGGGTGGTACAGTATCTTGGTTTGTGGTATGAGCAGCCACAAAGTCAGTTCTTATTGACATGGTAGACAATGAGCCAGGGCAGTACAGAAAGGGGCACATTTTACAGTACTGCCAGGAGCACTGCCCATGTGGTGAAAAACTGCTCAAAATGGAAGTTTAGCCAGGAAGCTAGGCCTTGGGCCCAAAGAATTAAGGGAGACATGGATGGCAGGGGCAGGAGGGCATGTTGGGGGCAGAGCAGACACAAGCATATAGTCTGCCTGAATCAGAGGCTAAAATCTGCCCTATTCCCTTCCCTTTCCCAGTATCTCCAGGAAGTATCTCTCCACTTACCTTCGGGGCACTGCTCCTCCCATAAACACACCATTGGCTTCACTCAAAGATTGCTCAGAAATACTCTTTTCTTCTCACTTGAACCATTTTTTTGAGCAATTGTCAAAAACTGGAAATGCAAAAGACTTGAAAATTCTAGGGTCTTACAGAGATCAGGCCACCCATTCCTTCACCTCTGGAGATTTACACATCCTAGAACATTGGAGGGCTCCTGTTCCTATGCATGAGTCATGTGAGCATAGAAGACTATGCTTGGCTGGGAACCCAGAGCCTTACACCCCTAAATCCTGTCTGCCTAGCCACTCTTGGTCACCATCTCAAGCCCTGCAGTGTCCTGCAGAGACAGATGTGTGGAGGACAACGTCACGCCAAAGCATACCCTTTATGTTTGTGCGGAAAACCACAAAATGGTCCCCAGTGAGAAGCCTTAACATATAGAGGTCTTCTCTGGCCAAGACTAGAGGCAGGGTCCTTCCTTCCTTCCTTCCTCTCTCCAGGTCTGCACCTGCTTGACCAGAGAGGGGAAGGGATCTGCAACAAAGCACAACGTGAAAGAGAAGCATCCCTTCTTCAGGCCAAGTCTAGGGCCCGGCCAGGACCCGTAGATCAGGACAGTTCCCTGTAGGAAGGAGAGAATGTCCTAGGCCACCAACTGAGGGAGAGAGGCCAGACCTACAGCACCTTGGCCCAACCCATTCTTGCTTCAGCCAATGGAAATCTGTCTTCTCTCTGCTTGTGCATGAAACGACGGTGGGAACAAAGGAGCAGGGAATCCAAGAGCTTCCCCCAGGAGACTGGGACCAAACTGGGGTCTCACATGAATGTGCTCGGAATCTGCCTGTGCTTCCAGGGTCCTCAGGGTCCTCTGCTCTCACCTGAACTAAGAGTCTGAGAGGCCAAATTATTGATGCTGTGGGAGCCTTCAAATGGTTCTTCCTGTGGGTGTTATTTCCAGCCTAGTGTTGTAGTAACATCACTCTGCTGGTGATTACTATATTATTATAAATTAATCATAGGCTAATGATACACCCTCACCTGCTTCCCTCCTCAGGCTGTGCAAGATCCCATCTGGAGCCTGAAGCACCCACCAGCTGCACCCCCATCCCACCCTCAGGGGCCAGCCCTGCAGTCAGCACCCTTCCCACAGATAGTCAGAAGAGGGTATTTTCTTGTGCCCCTGTTCTAAGCTGGCAATGTCCACAAGCAGGGTTCAGAGCTCACAAGTCTGTGGCCCAGTGGCCCCCCTTTCTTACCCTCAGATGACAATGGTCTAGGAGGCCAAGTGAAGTCCACAAGAGACGACAGGTAGTTTTGATGGTTTGCTGGCATCCAGAAGGAAAGGAGGACAGAGCTGCGGTTATCTGGGACCAGCTACCTCATCCAAGTGCTGATTCAGCACAACTTTACGCCAGGCATTCATTCATTCACTCATCCACTCATCTAATAAATGTTTGTCAAGCCTTTATCCAGCAAGTGCTGCTTAGGCAAAGTGAACAAGACAGACCAAGGTCCTGCCCTCAGGGAACTCCACTCCAGACACAGGTACTATGTCAGGCCCAGGGAGACAGCAGTGAAAGGTCGTGGTCCCTGAACAATGAGTGAGGACAGTACCAACCAGTCATTTGAGGGCATGGTGTGAGTGCCCACTGATGTGCTGACTCTAGAAGGAGAGACTCACAGCCCAGAAACAGAAGACTTACTCCCTGACCTCAAGGAACAGAGGCCAGTGGGAAAGAAGTATAAACAAATACAAAACAACTGATCAGGTACCAAAGAACCAAGGGAATATGCCACTGAGATAGGCCCGATGAAGCAACCAGGGGGGATGTCACTAAATGTATTGGCACTGGTTTCAGGAACTGAGCCCCTCACCCATGGTTTATACTCTGCCCTTGCAGGCCTGTTCACATCTTTCAGGGCTCTTTCTATGCCATGAGGTTATTTGTGCATGCTCACCCACAACATGATCAAGGCATAGAATATGCCCAGACATCGGGTATAATGTTCCGGACTTAGTAGTTATTAATGGGTTACCATGATGAGAAGAAAGAGGCTGGGGTGGTGGTGACATTGGAGATAAGGGGCTTCCCAGGCAGGAGGACTGGTCACCTGAGCTGATGATGTAGGTATATGCAGAGCCCAAGCCACACCAATTTATTTGCAAGACATGAGCACTACAGAGAATTTGTTCACCTTACTCATCTTCATTGCCTCAGATGGGCAGTCTACAATGTGGCGCTCAATGCTCCAGACCTCCCAGTATTCACATGCCTTTATATAGGCCCCTTCTTTTGGGCTGACTGGTGTTACCAATAGAATCCTGTAGACGTTATGGTGAATAACTTCCATGGCCAGACCATAAAGGCACTGTACCTTGGTCTCCTGGATTACTCACTTGGGAGAAGTCATTGCCATGCTATGAGGACACTTTAGCAGCCCTGTGGAGGGCTGCTCATGGAAAGGAACTGGGAACTCTTGCCAAGAGCCAACACCACCTTGCCAGCCACATGAATTAGCCACCTTGGAAACACGTACTCCAGCCTCAGTCAAGCCGTCAGATGACTGCAGCCCAGACTGACGTCTGATTACAGTCCCATGAGAGACTCCAAGCCAGGACCACCCAGCCAAGCCACTCCTGAATTCCTGAACCACAGATAATATGAGAGGTAAGGACTAGGTATGGTTGCTTTAAATTGCTAAGTTTTGGGATAATATGCTATTAATAAATAGCAGAGATAACTAATACATAGCCCTAGCAATGATGTAGTTCCTAGTGCTCAGGAAATATTTGATGAAGGAAAAAATGAGTGAAGCTTTTGGCAGAGGGCCTACACGTCAAATACTATGACTATTATGGTAGGAGAGAGGGAGTGGGTGGCCATGGCCAGGAGAACCAGTATGGAAAACTTGGAAAGATAACAAAATTTAACCCATAAACTTGGATAGTCAAGAAATGTCATAACACTTCATTTTCTTTAAATCAAAATCAATTGACTCCAAGTCATTATTGTTACCCAAGACCCTTCTCTACCCCTACCTCAACCTCACTCAAGAATCTGGGGGAAGAACCTCTGCTCCCCAAGCCTACCGTGGTCACCTCTGATAACTTCAAAGCCTACACACCATGATTCCCTAAAGTCAGGTTGCACTACAGCTATAGGGACTTCCTTGGGAGTCCCAGGGTCTAGAATAGTCTCTTAGAAATACAATAAAGTGATTCCCTTCTGAGTTCTCACATTGCATTCATTCATTCAACAAATATCTATTGGGTGCTATATTAGCCAGTGTTCTCTGATAAACAGAACAACAGGGTCTATGTATGAGTGTGTGTGTGTATGAGGCTGTGTGTGTGTGTGTGTGTGTGTGTGTGTGTGTGCAGAGAGAGATTTATTTTAAGGACTTTGTTCATGGGTTTGAAGCTGGTTAAGTCCGAGGCCTGTAGCATAGACCGGCAGGCTGGAGACCCAGAGAAGAGTTGATGCTGTAGCTAAGGTCCAAAGGCGGCCTGCCAGCAGCATTCCCTTCTTCTTTGGGGGAAGTAGAGTCTTTTTTCTCTTAAGGCAGCTGATTGGATGAGGCCCACACACATTGCGGTGGCAATCTGCTTTACCCAGAGTATACTGATTTAAATGTTAATCTCATCTAAAAAAGTACCTTCATAGTAACATCCAGACTAGTGTTTGACCAAATATCTGGGTACCATGATTGAGCCAAGTTGACACAAAAAATTAACCATCACAGATGCCATTAACTGATCTGGGCACTGAGGATATAGCAGTGAACCAAAACAGACAGATGACAACATCTTTGGTCCACTGGAGGTTTTACATTCTAGGGGTAGGAAAATGATAATAAACAAATAATCAAATACATATATTTAGGTAGCTCTTATGCCAAGAAGAAACATAAATCAGGTAAAGCGGAAGAAACTAATGAAGGTTGCCGTTTCAGACAGTTTGGTCAGGGAAGATCTCCCTGAGAAGACAGCATCTGAGCAGAGACCTAAATGGAGTGAAGCAGGAAGTCACATGAACATCTGGGGGAAGAGCATTCCAGGCTGAGCAAACAGCAAGTTCAAGGCCCCTCTCGCCAGAGAGGTGGAGGACGTGCCCTCTACTCCCCACCGTGGGGAATTGCTGCCCTCGAAGCTCTGTCTTTCCACCTCTCCCCACCCCAGTCCCTCCAAGGAGCCCAGACTTTGAAAACAAAAGCCAGGAAGGGAGTTTGTCTATGAGTAACTTCTCTTTTGGTGATACAGACCTAATCCGCCTAAGCAAGAGGACGAACGCACAAGACCTGCTACTTTCTTGCAAAGGGATGGGGTGGGGAAAATATAAATAGACTCAAAATTAATTTCTCAAAAAATCAAATAGCCACAGGACCAGCAACTACCCATCACACCGTGTGCCCAGCTGGGATCTTGAGGCAGATTTCGGGGGTGAGGGAAAGCAGAAAATCTCTCATTTTTTAGAACTCTCTGATTCAGGAGAGCTCTCAAATTTCCTCACAAAAACTAGAGAAATTCTTCCCCCAAGCTGTCAAATTTCCCCGAGAAATCTAACAGAGATTGGAAAATCAGAGTGGGGGCGGCAAGGGGATGCTCTCCACTCACACCTTCTCAGACCTGTAGCCAACGGCTCCCTGGAGAGGAAGCTGCTCAGCCAGACTGGGGCCAGGCCCTGGGAGCCCAGCAGGAGCCCCAGGAAGCCAACCTCAGAGAAATCTGAGGCCACAGCGACCACTCCCCAAGAGAGGGAGGAGTCAGGGAGGGGCACGACTGAGCTGCTGTGGGCTTGAGGCAGGAAAGCCAGAGGGGGAAGAGGGGAGTCTCCCCTAAGGGCAGTGAGCTTAAACCAGAGACCTGCCGCTGGGGAGGGCTGGATGGCTCCAGGCCACACAGTTCTGAAGACGCCTTGGCTCTGCCCCCTCCCGCTCTCACACTCCACATACAAAGCCCGTAGAGAAGATGGTATTTGGGAAATTGAGATCAATTCAGTTCAACAAACCTGTGTGCATTAAATTTTCTTCTCTGTGCTAGGTACCCTGCCAGGTGCTGGAAATGCCAAGAGGAGTAAAATGCAGCCCTGCCCTGTGTAAGCTTATCCAAGGTTATGGCATGATTCCCAGTATGCCAGGGGCACAAGTAAAGTATAATGAGGGCACAGAGGAGAAAAAGATTAATTCTACCTGGAGGTTGCAGCACGAGGAAGGGAGGGGGCAGATTTCTCAGAGAAAGTGACACGTGACCTTGGGGTGTGAACGTGGGATGGTGCTGGGGCCGGCAGCAGGGCAGGACGTTCTAGGGTGGCCCCAGGGCCAGACAGAGGGCAGGATGTGGTGAGGGAAGTGGGCTTGGACTGGCCTAGGAACAGACCTGTGCTTCAGTGATGAGGGGCTCTGCGGAGAGCTTGGCCCTCATCCTCACAGGCAGCTTGGACGTGGACCTACAAACTCTTTGAGAAAGGCACCCTGGCATTTGCAGGGTGCGAGGTGAGGGGCGTGTGAGGAAGGAGCAATGATGAAGAGGGAACCTGGACATCATCAGGAGTCCAGGCCACGGTCCACGTAGAAGGTGTTGCCAGCCCCTGCTAAGGTGATGGCCCAAGGACGGGGAGGAGAGGGCAGATTGAGGGAGGGCTCAGGTGGCTGCAAGGCCAGGGGCAAAGCTGGTCCAGGTGGCTGCAGAAATGGAAAGCTCAGGCATCGACGTGGAGAAGAAAGGGCCAGAATGTGTGTCCTGTGAGGCAGGGCTGGCCTGCCTCACCCAGCCTCAGCACAGCCATGGACACGTGGGAGATACTCGATGACCTGTGTGGGCCTAACGAGCGGAAGAATAAATGCAAAGTGGTAGAAGAGAAGAAATAACAGTGAACTCACCTGGCACATTGCCCTGCCGGGGACGGCTGCAGTCTGCGAAAGGGCACTTCCCGCTTGGCAGCCCCCAGGGAAGTATTTTCTGGTCGATGGGGTGTGCCCTTGCTCTGCTCCACCTGCTTTGCAGACTGAGCTGGGGCCCAGTGTGAGCGTGGGGCGCAGATCCCAGAGTGGGACAAGAGCTGTCAGGTGGCAGAGGGCATAGCGACAGAGGCAGAACGCGGCCAGGGGTAGGGGAAGGACAGTGAAGGAGCTGAAATCTATTAACAGCAGGAAATCCATAACTGGGTCTGAGGCCAGGAAAAGGGATTTGCAAAGAAAATTCTATTCAGGGTGTATTTCCTCCTTATCGGAGTAAATGGGCTGCCAAAGTGGTATTGCTCTGTATGAAAAGCCTGCTGTCCTTTTAAAAGTGCACCCAGACACCCGTGCATTCTATCTGCTGTGTGTACATAAAGAGAGAAACCTATCCGCAGCTCCCATTCACAAATGCAGGGCCTCACGCACGCGGCAAGGCAGGCTGGGGAGTGGTTTCTGAGGGTAGACACCTCTCCCTCAAGCAGGGCTAATGTTCCACTTACAGATTACCCTGGAACCAGTGCTTCTGGATAAACCCCACCCCTTCCTTTTTAAAGGATTTTCTATTTATTTTGAGATTATTATACAGCAAAATTGACTCTTTTTTCTATTGGTCTATAGCTCTATGAATTTTGTGTGTGTATGGAGTCATGTAACCACCACTAGATCAGAATATAACAGCTCCATTAGCCAAAATACTCCCTTGAGCTAACCCCTTCATTTTCCAGCCCTCACCCAATCCATAACCGCTCCAACCATTGATTGTTTTCCATCACTGTAATTTTGTCTTTTCCAATATAGTGGACACACGGAGCCGTCCAGCACATACGCTTCCGAGACTGGCTTCTTTCACTGCGTACCGTGTCTGTGCGATTTACCAAGCTGGTGCCTCTGTCCCAGCTCGTTCTCTTTTCCGTGGTCCACGTGGGCCGTGTGTTGCTCCCCTGCCCTTTGGGCTACTTCACAATCCTCAGTGCCTCTTTCACAGAATGGGAAACAAAGAAAGGGGGGAAGACACACTTTGGCTTCCCCTCCCCTCCATCATGTAAGAATATATTGAGTGTGTAAACTAGAACAAAGTCTTGAGTCTGCTGCTGACTGAATGAACCCCCATTGGCCAAGGGAGCCCCAGGAAACGTTAAAACTGAGTTCAAGCCGTGACGCATGAGAGGTCAGACATGCCTCGTGATATCCCCTCCCCTGCTAACAGCCATCAGGCTTTTCTTCTTTAAGGGCTAATCTGAAACCAATCTCATGATCCACTCCTCACTAACTGTGGTTTTGGCACTACAAATAACCAGCACTCTTTCCTGATAAGAGATCACCAACCATGGAGTGATTTTTAACCAGTCTACAGAGCATGTGCAGTAGGGGTTTCTGTGTCCTCTGCTTCACCTGTTTGACACCAGTGGGTGACCATTTCTGAACATGGACCCCTTAGCGGGGCACAAAGCTCGATTGTGCATGCACGTTTCTCCTTTCACAAATATTCATGACTCCTCCTATAGCTTGTTAAATATGTATACTTGGCCACCCCACTCAGTATAAATTCCTGTTCCCATTGCCCCTCCCTCCAAGCATGTGCTTCTGGTGTCTGGCCAGGGCGCTGCTTTCCAGCCTGTCGGAATGGCCACTCACCGGCTGCAACCCTTCATAGAAATAAAGCTGTCTTTTCCAAATTTATGAGTCTCACCATTTCTTCAGTTAACAGGTGTCTCCTGTAAGTTCGCGTGTTGTATGACTGGAGTCTGCACTCCCGGCCCTCATGCAGCTTCCTTTCTGCAGGTGGAGACAGGTGGTTAACAATAGACACACCCATAAATGGCATGGTGTGTCAAGAGGCGGGTAGTGTGATGAGGAAAACACAGAGACGGGCAGGAGAAGTCAAAAGTGTGGGCAATGGGGCACCTCATAGGGAAGGAGACACTCAGGCAAAGCCTTGAAGAAGGGGAAGGAGCCTCGCCACCGGAACCCCAGGGAAGCGGGGGCCAGCAGACCCTGGTGGAGCAAAGTAAACACAATACCGTGGGGTTTGGAGAAGAAGGCGTTTCTCCAAGACTAGACACTCAGCCACCACTGTGCCTCCCCGGTTCCTTCTGGCAGCCACATCTCAGAGCCTCCAGGATCACTGCCTCTTACCCACCTCTCCATAGCCAAGCCCAGAAGAGGTTCCTGTAGCCAACTCAAGCAAATGCTCACAGTGGAGAGCCCAAGGCAGGCATCCCAAGCCCTCCCATAACTACATCCGCCCTCTACACAGCCTCACAAACCAGGGCCCTCACCTAAGACCCTTCATTCTCCTCCCAGGATACTGGCATTCTGGCCAAACTCTGCCAGCAGTGCCCTGAGCTGATGAGTCAGTAGTGGGGGTCCCAGGGACCAGGCACGGCCTTAGTTCTGGGGCACAGCCTTGAGGAGCTGGGAGAATTGGGTTGCCTGTGTCAAGCCCTGCCCCCAGAACCAGCAGAAGGACACTAATCCACTTCGGTCCCACTGGCCAGGGTTCCAAATCTCATTAGCATTTACAAAAGTGGAATTAATCTTTCTTTGGTAATCTGGTCATTATTGATTTTTATTTTTAACTTTTGTCTTATAAAGACAAAGAGCCTTCAGCAGCACAGATGTACCCAGGGGTGCAAAAAACAGGGTGCAGGGGGAAGGCACACTCAGACGGGATCACAGACTGTCTTGTGGTTCCATCAGCACATTCTGGGTAGGAAGTCAGACTCGTCTGAGCCCTTCAACTGTTCATAACCAGGGAGGACCCCCAAAGAGGACAGACACCCAAACCCCCAATGCCCCAGTGCGGCCCATCTGCAGCTGGTGGAGACAGCTCTGATTCATCTAAGTCACATGCAAGTTAAAAATAAACATCAATAACCAGAGGCTTGGAGAAAGGAGGTGACATTTTAAGGCACAAATGATGTGGGAAGTCCCAAAGCCAGGTGAGGAGACTCCCAAGACTCTCAGCCCCTGAGCATTCACAGCCTGCAATTTGGATACCACCCCCTCCCACCTCCACAACCCTCAGGACCAGACACAGAACATCAGCTGCTAATTTGTCAGTGCAGATCTGTGAAGGCTTCTCACACCCGGTGCCTTCTGGGTATACCCTTAGCAAGGGTATACCGGACAAACCTGGGCCTTGGTGCTAATAGACAAGGGCTCACACCCACGCAGTCACTCGCCACCTCCTGCGCCTCAGTTAAAGGGAATGCGGGCACAGCACCGCAGAGACCTGGTGCAGAATAGGTACTCGGCGAGCAGCTAGCTATTCATTCATTTTCCGCTTGCCTCAGAAGACAAAATCCAATGTTTAGAGAAATTGGTTTAAGTGACAGAAGATAAAAATCTTGATTAAACACCAAGCATGGGAACTTTCTCATACTAAATCAGGCACCAAGGATGCTACCACAATATATGAGGTCCTTGAAACATATATGAAATAATAAATTCCCAACTCCCACCCACACAGAGCAGGGGTGTTTATAAACAAGCCAGCGTGCGCAAGGGAAGTAAGTATGGGGTAGAGACTGTGCTACCTCCTTTATGCAGATCTCGCTGCTGGCTGCCCTTCCGTCCAGCCCGGAAGCGGAAGCAACGGCAGGATACGGGGAGCCTCTGCCTGTCTGCCAGGCATGGCTACCTGGGATCGCGTGTTGGATTCTCACAGCCACCCTACAGGGATCAGCATTCTCATTTTCAGATGAGCCAACGGGAACTCAGCTGAGCTGGGTAATTTGCTCAAGACTGGAATTGTCTGGGATTCTAAGCCACGTCTGCCAGCCCAGGGCCCTGTTCTTGCTCTCCCAGCCCAGTGCTGCTATCAGGAGGACCCTCAGCCCAAGCCTGGGGACCTCTCAGCCAGAAGAGTCAGTGATTCACTAACTCGTTGCATCGCCTGAGTGTCTGGCCCCTCTCCTGACGGAGCTCTTGACAAGCGCCTCTGAGGTCCCATAACTCTTCCCTCATTAGCACTCGCTCCCTGAGCCTCTTGCTCACGTGCTCCATCAGCTTGCAGTGTGCCCTTCTCCGCTCAGCTCCTGAGCCTAAGGGCCAGCCCTCATTGCAGGCCCTGGAGGACAGGGCAGCCGGGCAGGGCTAAGCCCACTGTCCCACTACCTCCCTCTGAGGGGGCCAGGTCACCCCCGGCACAAGAGAGACAAGGCCAGAAACATTTAGCCACTGAAATTATCATCTTCTGGTTCCTGGTATGGGGGGATCAGCAATTGGCTGATTAGGAAGACTGCATTAACACCCAGTCAAAACAGCTCCTTAAAACAAGCTTTGACAAAATTGTCACATTAGATGTATCTGAATAAAGTCAGCCAGGCGGCTGGCAGAGCACAATTCTACATCATTTTGACAGCCTGCATTAAGAAGCTGCAGGCACCACTGGGAAATTACCTCCAAGCTAAGCCCAAATTATAGCCAGTGCAACATAATCAAGCCTCAGTGGGTGAGGGGAGGCCAGGGAAGGGGCTTCGAGGGCAAAGAATGGACATTCTCCTCTGCTTTCCTCTCCTGCCTCAGTCAGGACTAGAGAGAGGCACTACTACCTGGTTGGAAAGAAAAATGGTGTCCATGCAGTTAGGGAGAGCCTTCCCCTGCCTCGGGACAGGGACCCTCCCACACCCACCTGCATTTCTGTTGGGTCTCCCTCTTCCGTGGCAGGAGCCTGACTCTGTGTCCTGCCTTCTGCTTCCGATAGGCTTGTCCATATTGGGCGAGTCACCTCCCCTCCCGGGTCCTCCATTTTCTTTCCTGGGGAAAAAAAAGAGAAAAAACACTAGAATCAATGTTTTACAAACTGTGTTCCTTAGATTTGCAGAAAGTGTCCTCAAGGTGCTCTGAGGGGAGGGTGGAGTAGAGAAGGCAGAGTATTTTACACCCTCAGCTGCAGATGAGCTGGGACTGTGCCATTTTTACCTGTTACATACACTGAGGCTCCAGGGAAGACACCTTTGAAGGAAGAGTTCTGTTGCTATTAATAATATTTTTTTAAAAAGGAAGGAGGGAAGAGGAAAGAAGGAAGGAAAGAGCAGAAGGAAAGGGAGAAGGCAGTGAACTGCCAGACTTCTAAATGCTCTAGTAGTCTGCACTGAAAAAGTCCCGTATTCCAGTGCTCACAGTGAGCCTTTCCCAGAAGTAATCATCCTCGTAGTGGCAAGTTCAGACGCAAGTGCAAGTTCACTGTGCATCTGTGCTCCCTGCATTTCCCCAGATGGGGTGATCTGATGGCCGAGCCTTTCTGTCCCTGGAAGAGGAGGGAGGCTGGGAGAGCTGGAGCCTCAGAGCTCCCACATACCCCAGTCTCAAAGGAGAGGGTAGGAGACTGAGCTCAGTGGTCTCCACTTCCATCCCACAGGGTATCACCAGTGCACTCTGACCTCTGACCCAGTAGCTTTGTAGAGAGAGACCAGGGGAGGGGGAGAGTATGAGGACTCTGAGTATCCATGACACTAATTAAGCAACAGCTAATTGGAAAATGTTGGATTTTGTTAAGATCTCAGATTTATATGGTTGCAACAGGCACCAACATAATAACAATCATCTAATGAGCACTTTGGGTTCTTTCCAGAGTTTCTCTCCTCTCTCTCGGGCTGTTAATGGGCAGGAGGGAGCAAGCCAGTGAGTAGATTAGGGCAGGGGAGCCTCTCTGTGGCATGGGTCATGCAGCAGAGACGCAGGAGATTGGGCTGGATGCTCTGTCTGGACTCCTTCCGCATCGTCGTGAGTAGTGCTGCTGGGGAGAGGACTGGGACAAGTTCTGACTTTTCTGCACTTCAGGATTTCTGAGATTGGGAAGGCAAGGAGCTAAATAGAAGGAGGATGTTTTCCAGCCCCAAAGAGAGAAGGAGGCTTCACATCTATTCTAATGCCACTAACTAGTAAAAAGTTACTGGAAACAACAGGAACAAAGGGGTTTTAGAATGGAGGCCCCACAAGGAGCTGCACTTCTCAAGGTGTATGTCAACCTGAAGCACTGGAACATTCGAAAGTTGGGGAAAATTCCAGTCTACTGGCTTAATTTCCCTACCCTGCAAAGAGAAGGAAACATCCCCTTTACAGGGGGGACTTAGATCCTTTGAAAAATGTCTACTGTAGTATTGATGTTACATTAGAAGACAAAATACAATCACAATCACACCTTCTCTGCTTTGAGATGTGCTAAAATGAACCAGGGTATGAAATGGAGCAGAGAGGGCTGGCCAGGAAACCCTGTCTTAGTGAATATCTCTGTTATTTATGAGGGTATCAGAGCTCAAATGTACTCCAAGTTAATAGTTCCATTTTTATCATAGAAATGACGGAGAGGGAGGAGTAATAAATGCCTACTAAGAAAATAAAAACTGAACATTGGAATCAGGGGGAAAATGGCCATAAATACCCTCTGATGAATGTTGCATTCAATAAATCTACCTGCTTTGCAAAACAGCCATAGTCACCAGCAATAGGCAGCCAGCCCCTCATACCTAAGGCCCAGGAATTGAGCTTGGGGACCCTGGACGAGGAACCATGCTGGGGCCCCATGCCTTCTCCACACCCTCCTGCAGGCCCTTCTGTGTTGGTCAGCAGGTGGAAGCTTTCCCTCTGGGAAGCAAGGCAGGACTGAAACACCATACTCAGACACAGGTGAGGAAAGGTGGTGCCCACATTAAACATTATTTCTGGATGTGTCAGTAAGAATGTCTCTGGATGAGATTAGCATATGAGTCAGTGGATTCAGTGGAGCAGGTTGCCCTCCAGTGTGAGTGGGCATCATCTAGTCCATTGAGGGCTAGAAGAACATAAAGGCAGAGAAAGGAAGACTCGTTCCCTTCCCACCCACCTGCGTGAGCTGGGGCATCTCATGTCATCTTCTCCTGCCTGTGAACTGGGACTCATACCACCGGCCCCTCTGGTTCTCAGGCCTTCAGACTTGGACTGGAACTGCAGCACTGCTTTCCTGGGGCTCCAGCTCACAGACAGCAGATTGTGGGACTTCTCAGCCTCCACAGTCGTATAAGCCAACACAACTGGCTCACAATAAATCTCTATGTATATAGGAAATATACACACACACGCACACACACGTCACCTGTTAGTTCTGTTTCACTGAAAAACTGTAATATGCTCACACATCCCTGATAGTCAAAAACTATCCTGTTCCCAGGAATAATCTGGGAACAAGGTCTCCATTGAACCAACCCAACAGGCCTTCCCTCTGTCTGAGCCTCAGTTTTCCCTTCTACAGGAGGAAGAGTGAGTAGTGACCGGGGTCTGTGGAGGAGAATCATCTGGACACATTTGTGTGTAGTTTCTTGGTCAAAAACCCTCTGAAGGATGTGAGGTGATGGATATGTTAATTAGCGGGATGGTGGGAATCATTTCACATGCATACACCTATCAAAGCATCATGTTTCATAGCTTAAATTTGTACAAGTTTAATTTGCCAGTTATTCTTCAATAAAGCTGGCATGGAGAACATTTCACTTTAAAAAAATCTTTGTTTTCTTCTGATTCTTAACACACTTTTTCAAGGAGAAGATTTAGTTCATTGCTGAACGTTACTTGAAATTTGATGTCGATGTCCATATAGAACTCTAGAATATATGTGTGTATAGAAATAGAAATATACATCCATGCACACACATACATATATAAAGAAATATATATATTTGTTTTTTCCTTTCTGTTCCATATTCCTTTCAAAGGCTTAGTAAGCCTTCCAATCTCTAAGCATGAGCCCCAACAAAATAAAATGTCACCATAACTCAATATTATATACTCCTGAGATTCCCTGCAAGCTTGTCCTTCTAAGTATTTAAAAATAAAGCATTTCTCCAACAGTGAAAAGAAATAATTAAAGCCACCCTCAAAGGCCTGGGGTCGGTTGCAACCCAATTCTGGTACTGATGTACAAGAGGAAAACCAGGCCAGCCTGTCTCTCCGGACTCAGGTGGGCCAGAGTGGCTGGCAGAGTAGGAAGCCCAGGGATGTGGTCCCAAGCAGCTGGTGCCAGCATAACTGGCAAGGAGAGGAAGTTGCCCAGGTGTGGATAGAGGGTCAGGAGACAATGGGATTGAGGGAACTCCGTGGACTGGGGCTCCCAGGGTGGCGGAGAGAGCACCCCTCCTCCCCCATCAGCACACAGGAATGGTACAGGTTCAGCACTGCGGGACACAGGTCCTAATGGGATGAGTCCCACTCCAGGTCGGCCGCCAAAGCCCACATCCTGCAGCACATCAGGCTGCAGCAAGGGCTATCATTTCCATCATTCCCAAATCTCTAGGTTTTTTCCTGTCATTCTCCGAGTGACTGTGTTTCACTGGGAGACTGCCAAGCCACCCAGGGCTCCCACACCCACCGCTCCCAGCATCCACCTCTGCTGCTCTGGCTTCATCTCACCTCCCTGCCCAGCCCAGAGGCTGGGTTCAGGCTGCTCATCTCTGTGGCCAAAAGGGAACCCCGCTCACTCCGGACCCCTGCCCCTCTGTTTACTAGAGTCTCCACAGGGACTGCTCTCCTCTCCCCTCTCGTGGCCAGCCTACCTGGGCCCTAGGTGCGCAGCACTCTCTGCTCCCTGGACGGGGCTGGCCTTGGGGCAGCACGCTGGTGTCAGTCAGCATCCTCTCTCCAGCTGTGCTGTGAGCACCGGGACAGAGAGCTGTTTCCTGTACCCTCACCGGGCCCCAGGCCGTGCCTTGCACACACCTGCCTATAGGGTTTTCTGGCCTCTTCCCTTCGGCAAACCTGCATCTGTCTGCCATGTGCTGGACACAGTGCTAGGCACCAGGAATTCCAGCATGAAGTGACTCAGACCCTGGCCAGTGGGTCTACACAGAGACTTTAGCTCACGTGACTTCTCTGTCCCTTCACCATCAATAATGAAAGGCCCAGCAGTGGCATCCTCCAGACAGGCGCTTAGCACAAGCAAGCAGGAAAGCAGGCTCGGGCAGCTGCCACAGCAGATCTCTAGGAAAGGGCCATGGACACGGAGCTCTGGCCTAGGGCCTCTCTGGCCTCCTCCTGGAGGCGTCTGGCCTGCCCTTGACTTCGTGACAGATTTGGCAGCTCCTCACCCTACCGTCTGGCTGCCTCCCTGCCAGCCCTGGGTTTCTGACCCCAGCTGCCTCTCCCAGCAGGCTCTGTCGGCCACGGCCGTCTCCTTGCCTAAGTGACAGCAGTGCTTGTCACTGCAGCCAGGCAGTAGCACACAGTGTCCTTGGCTTCTCCTGCCTGCTGTGTGCGCCGGGCTGTCTTCTCGCCCACCGCAGCCCTGCTCACACTCTTCAGCCACCCTGCTTTTTCCACCCAAACTCCCCGGCAACTGGGGAAGCCTGACTGTACACAGCTGCATGCGTAACCTGGCAAACCTCTTACCCCTTCTGAGCCTGTCCTCTGCTCTGTAGACTAGCAATAGTAACGCACAGGATTGCTGTGAGGGTGAAATGAGGCCATGTGTGTAGAAGTGCTTTGCAAATCCCAAAGCACTCTAAGGCTCTAAGGTAGAGGTATTGTTATTCTTTTTTTGGGGGGGGGGGACAGAGTCTCTCTCTGTTGCCCGGGCTAGAGTGCCGTGGCGTCAGCCTAGCTCACAGCAACCTCAAACTCCTGGGTTCAGGCAATCCTCCTGCCTCAGCCTCCCGAGTAGCTGGGACTACAGGCATGCGCCACCATGCCCAGCTAATTTTTTCTATATATTTTTAGTTGGCCAATTAATTT
>CAUYRT010077812.1:0-20995 GCA_963574885.1 Lepilemur ruficaudatus | reverse complement strand
TAGAGACATAGACCACTGGAACAGAATAGAAAACTTAGATATAAAACCATCCACATACAGCCAACTTATCTTTGACAAAGCAGACAAAAGTATACACTGGGGAAAAGAATCCCTGTTTAATAAATGGTGCTGGGGAAATTGGATAGCCATATGCAGAAGAATGAAACAGGATCAGAAATATCACCACTCAAAAAATTAATTCAAGATGGATAAATGACTTAAATGTAAGGCATGAAACCATAAGGATTCTATAAAAAATGTTGGAAAAGCACTTCTAGATATGGGCCTAGGCAAATAATTTATGAAGAAAACCACAATGGCAATCACAGAAACAACAAAAATAAATGAATGGGACTTGATTAAATTAAAAAAAAATTCTACATGGCCAAGGAAATAATCAACGGAGCAAACCGACAACCTATAGAATGGGAGAAAATATTTGAAAACTGAAAAAGGGTTAATAACCAGAATCTACAAACAAGTCAAGCAAATCAGCAGGAAAAAAATCAAACAAACCCATCACAAGGTGGACAAAAGACTTGAACAGAATCTTTTCAAAAGAAGATAGGCAAATGGCCAAAAAACTTATGAAAACATTCTTGACATCAACATCATTAATCAACAGGGAAATGCAAATTCAAACCACAATGAGATATCATCTTATCCCTGTTATAATGGCTTTTATTAAAAAGTCTAAAAATAATAGATGCTGGTGTGGATGTAGAGAGAAAGGAACTACACTGTTGGTGAGACTACAAATTAGTACAACCTCTATGGAAAACAGTAGGGACATATCTCAAAGAACTAAAAGTAGACCTACCATTTGATCTAGTGCTTTCACTACTGGGTAATTTACCCAAAGGAAAAAAAGTCACTTTATCAAAAGGACATCTGTACTCAAATGTTTATTGTAACACAATTCACAATTGCAAAGATCTAGAATCGACCCCAAGTGCCCCTCAATTCATGAGTGAATTAACAAAATGTGGTACATGTATTCTATGGAATACTACTCAGCCATGAAGAAGGATGGCTAAATGCCTTTTGCAACAATTTGGAATGAACTGGAGACCATTATCCTAAGTGAAGTATTACAAGAATGGAAAAACAACCATCACATCTACTCACTACTAAATTGGAACTAACTGAAGATCACATATGTGCTTATGGGCAAGTAAAACTTAATGGAAATCAAACAGGGTTGGGGGGTAGGAGGGGATAGACAAAAACCTACCTAATGGATACAATGGACACTAGCTGGGTGACAGACACACTTATAACCATGCCTCAAGCTTTTTAACAGCAATTTGTGTATCCAAAAATATTTGTACCCCCATAATACTTTGAAATAAAAAAGTTACCTTATATCTAAATTGAAGTAGACCACATGAAAAGGCGGGTCTTATCAGCATCTAGTCTGCCAACTAAGTGTTTTATTTAGGTTAATTTTCCTGTCACTGCTTCAGATTTTATTTTTCTGTTAATCGAAGAAGATTTGGCTATCTGGGGTTTTTCCTGACATCTGCCTCAGAAAGGATTTCTTCCAAGGAAGTATGTTGCTGGGAGAGGAAAGAGTACTAACGCTAAACTGAATGCAGAGTAAGTGCACCTCTCATGTCTTCACTTAGATTTCATCCAGAGAAGCTTTGTATGTGACGGTCTGTTTGTTTATATATTCTCTGTGTTGAATGTTGTTTGAAAATAAACATCTTCATGACTAAAATGAAGTACAAAAATTCCACACAGAACTACCAGAGGCCTTAGATATCTTCCAGCTTATATTTTCTATAAATTATCCCTTTAAAAATTAGGACCATTTAGAAATAAAGACAAAATTACTTTTTCTAAATAAATCATGTGTACTGATTCCAATCTCCAGAATATACCAGCTTTAATACTATAAAATAAGAAAAACAGTTATTTAGCATAAAACATTACCTTTCTAACATAATGGTCTTGAAATAAATTCTCATATTCCCCATCAATATGGAGATTCATAAAAAGAAGATGGAAGAAGATAATGATAGTGAAATATACAGTGAATGATCTATGAGTAACATCAGCTGAGAACAAAGACAGCTGTATTGACCTGAAACACAGATTTGGTAGCTCACCCTTATAATACTGTCAGAAGTTGGACCAAACTGTTCATCTGACATTAAAAAAAAGTCCATCCTTTCACCATTGCTTCATAGAAACACAAATTTTAATAATCGTAAAACTGTACAGCTGCCTTTATGTTGATGTCATAAAAATTAGAACATTTTACTTTTCTCATCTTAACATCACTAATTTCTTTTGAACATCACTATTTTTATCTTAAGTTGGAGAAAGCAACTTTTCTTCAATGCCCCTCCCTCCAAGAAAAATAATTAGTCAAAAGAGGTAGAGCTTCATTGCATCTCAGGAGACATAATATTTATGAATAAAGCAAAATAGAGATGAGTCTGTTTATTCAAGGTAGTTAGGTTCTGTGCAATTGCTGTGAATATTGAATTTGAGCATATAGATGCTCTTTGACTTATGGTGGGTTATGTGCTGATAAACTCATCATAAGTTGAAAATTCATTTAATACACCTAACCAACCAAACATTATAGTTTAGCCTAGTCTATCGCAAATGTACTCAGAACACTTACATTAGCCTACAGTCGGCCAAAATCATCTAACACAAACCCTATTTTGTAATAACATGTTGACTACCTCATGTAATTTATTGAAGGCTGTACTGAAAGTGAAAATGGAATGGTTGTATGGGTACTTGAAGTACATTTTCTATTGAATGCTTGTGGCATCCACACCATTGTAAAGTTGAAAAATTGTAAGTCCAACCACTGTGCATCAGGGACTGTCTGTACTGAATCATTGCTAGTTGGAGAAATACAGGGTTAAATTCCTGTGAGCATCCAGTTACAACATTCCTGTCAACAAATCAACACATAACCTTATTTTATGTGTGTTTCTGTTTAAAGACATTTTACAATATATATTTTTGATTCATTGACATTGAACTTATGGCCAACAGCACCATAATTCATGCCTAAAAGACATTCATCTAACACATATATTTTCTCCATAAAGCACATCATAGTTTTCTGTGCTTAGGAACACTAGACAGCACTTCAGAACTATGCTTGTCTGCCATTTAAACAGAAAAATAATCAAAGAAATTGAAAACATGCAAAAAAATTATACTAAATAATCTAAAAATGACACATTTACAGTGTGAGAGTTGAAACAAGAAGATAGAGCACTGCTTTGTTTGACCACAGCTGGGGAACATGTAGGTCAGTGACTCAAATTTTTCACCACTGCACAAGTTCACAAATGACTGGGAAATCACCATTAAGTATTGGTTTTGGGATTACAATATATTTAGGCTAATAGAATTTTCAAATATGTAAGCTATGAATAATGAAGATTTACTCTCTGTATTGAAAGGGATGAGATGATCTCTTGTAGCAATGTTTGTGTATGTGTGGTTAGGATTTCTGCTTCTCATGTATCCTAAATCTTAAGACTATATTAGACTCTGATAGGAAAAAGTAAAAAAAGAAAAAGAAAAAAAATTAATACCAGAAGAGTTTAGACCAGATGAATATTTATTAGAAAATGAAATGTGTTATAATCTGTACAAATGGCCTACAAGCTGGATGACAAGTGAATGATTAGGGAAAAAAATCATTAGCATGCTTTGTTCCTGAAATAAAGATTTTGGTAAATTTCAGTTAATGCTAAGGATTTCTGAAAAAACAAAATAAGAAGTATGAAAACATAGAAAAAATAGAATCAAAACATAAATATTTAATACTTTAAAAACAGTATAAAATATGAAAATTATTTACTATTGAATCAGAAGGGAATTTTAATAAAATATTTATTGTCCTAAACAGCAAAGCCATGTTACAAAAAACATGGTATCTATCATTCAGAAATAAGATCTAATGAACGAGAACAGGCTAAAATAAAAGAAAAATAAGTTGAAATAAAGAGATTGACAAAGAAGATAAAACTAGCTAAAATTAACTGAAGGATTAAAGTTATAAAATTTATTTTGTATGCATTAAAAGAAAAAATGACCCTAGGGAACATCTAAAAACTGATGTTAAGGATAGATTGGCATCCCCTAATATAAAAGAAAAAAATCAAAATGGATACAATGAAAAATAAAAGTGGATGATAATAGCAGCACTTTTCACAATAGCCAAAGCATGTATGCAACCCAAGTGTCCATTGGGGATGAACAGATGAACAAAACGTAGTTCAAATATACAATGGAATATCATTCAGCCTTAAAAAAGGAAAGATACCTTGTCATAAGCCCCATTCATGAATCATGAGGACATTATGCTGAGTGAATTAAGTCAGTCACAAAAGGACAGATACTGTATGATTCCACTTATATGAGGTACCTAGAGTAGTCAAATTTATAGAGGCAGATAGTAGAGTGGTTGTTGCCAGGGCTTCGGGATGGGGATAGGGAATTATTGTTTAATGGGAGTTTTAATTTTGCAAGATAAAAAAAGTTCTTGTATGAATGCTGGTGAGGGTTGCACAACAATGTGAATGTACTTAACACTGGTGAATGTACAGTTAGAACTGGTTGTGTATTTTACCACAATTAAACATTTTTTTAATTTTTTAAAAAGTACAATTTCACTAAACCCTTGGATGGAAAAAAAAACAAAAACTAAAAAAACAAAAAACAAAAAAATAAAAACATTAATAATTTTCACTTGGATTCTTGAAATTAATATTTTATATCTTTTTTGAGATATATTATATTCATATATTATATATTCATAGTAAAGATGAATATATATTGTATTCATAGGAAAGATATAGTATTGCTCTGTGTATTTTTAAATACTCATGAACAGTTTTGTCCTACATACATTCTTCTTACTTTTTTCACAAAATATTATACTTTTTGAGCTATACCCAGAGTTACATACGAAAACTATACTCGTCCTTTTTAAATATTTTTGAACATTCCATTGCATACATAAAAATATCTATCTATCTGTTTCCATATTGATATACATTGAAGTTATAGCAAATAATACTACTCTCAACAACTTCATTTATGTGTCTTTCTGTTCATTTATAAAAGTTATTCTGAGTTTTAATACATCCAGGTTTTACCGGGGGGAGTAATTACTGGAGGTACTTACTGGGTTTTAGCCTGTGGGCACACTTCATTTCAGTAGATACTATCATAAACTTTCCCAAATTGATACAATTGACATACTAATTATTAGTACATAGTGCCATATCTTTTCCCACTTGTTTCAATATTAAATCATTTACCTTTAAAGTTTGCCTGTCTGGTAGGAAAAAAATGGTGCTCCGTTTTAATTAGCATGTCAGGTTACTAAAAAGGATGGGAACTTCTTCATATGCTTATTAGATAATAGGTTCTCCATTTGCAAACCTGTGTATGTACATTTGCACATTTTATATTTCATTGCCACTCTCTTGCTTATTTGCAGGAGTTTCTTATATTCTATATGCCAATCTTTAGTTGGTTATATTATATCTTGGTTGGTTACATATACAACCAATTATATTTTCGTTGATTATATGTATATATATATACCTTGCAAATATATATTTTTACTCTTTCACTTATCTTTTTACTTTTCTATAATAGCCATTGTTAACTTCTAATATTTTCACTATGATATTGCTAATTTTTCTTTCCCTTTTTGGTTTGAACTTTTTGTTGATGGGTTAAGAAATAAGTTTTGTGTAGTATATTCTTATATATTTAATTTTTTATGTTGTTACATAGAGTTTTGTCTTTTTTTATGATGAACCAATTTAACTAAATAATAATTACACTATTTGTGATATTAATACAATTATATACTATGTTCTTGTTTATATAGGGATATGTTTTTGGGCTTCCTATTTTGTTTTCTCCTTCTATTGGTATGTTTCTGCATGAAAAACAAAATGATTTTAACTACCGTGGCTTTGTAATATCTTAGGATTTGGTAGGGTGAGTGCCCCATTATGTTTTCACTTTCCAAATGTGCTTTATCTCTGTCCCACTATTTTTCCTAAAAACTTTAGAGTTGTAGGCCAATTCTGCAAAAATATCCAATAATATTTTGTACAAAATGTATTTTGCATAATTTTAGAAAAATGCAGAATTTTTTAAAAGTTGCACAATTTTTCTGAATTTTAGAAACCTGACATCCTGTGTAGTGCTAAGTATTCCAACCCATTTTCAGTTTATACTCTCACCAATAGTTGGTCCACATCCTTGACAATATTTGGTATTTTCAGTCTTTCTTTTCAGCCATTTTGATAAATGTCTACAGATACCTTGTTTTTGTTTAGATAGCATTTTCCTAAATGGTAAATCCCTAAATCTATTAATAATGTTGTTCTATTGTTGTTCTATTCTCCTCAGCAGAATAGAACATCAGTTCAAGATAGTAACCATCACAAATAATCAACCTTGGATTCACATTCTTTCCTTTTCTGTAGAAATCAACCAATCCCTTCACTTCAATTCTCTGGGGTATCTTCCCCAAATAATTTACCTGTATATGACTACTTGTCTAAGGATTCCCTTGTAAAGAGAAATGAAGCCATCACTTTATTTTTCACTTGATATTTATCAATTTTGTAAAATTATCTGTTATTTTCTCTTTAAATGTTGTCTTTTTTCTATTAACTCTGTTCTCTCTATTTGGGTCTTATACCACATACAGTAGTTCATTTCACATTTTTCTCTATTTGAATTTTTGTCTTACTTTTTCTGTGCTTCCTTTTGATTTTTTTTATTATCTACATTGCAGTTCACTAATTATTTCATCAACTGTTACTAATGTGCTGCTTAATCCATCTAACAGGCTGATATCAATTGTACTTTCTGTTTGCAGAATTTCCTTTTGATGATTTTTATTATTTCTAGATCACTACTAAAATGCTTCATCATATATGGTTTCTTGGGCATAGAAGTATAATCGTTTTAATTCCATTTCTATAATTCTTTACATCTCCTATAGATTGCTTTTCTATTATCCATTGTTTCTTTTTTGTTTGTTTGTTTATCATTCTGTCTTCTTATATGCCAAGTTACTTTTAATTAAGCTTGAAATATTGAATATAAGAAAAGTTGAAGGTAATTTAAGACCTATTATGATTTCATTGTCCTTCAAAGATGTTAACCTTTGTGTCTGGCAGGTGACTTGGAGTTATTCAATCAGGTAACCACATTATTATTATTATTATTTTTTATTGGGGGAAAACTACAAAGCATTTACAGTATAATGTTTACAGTCACAATTTGTAGTGAGCTGATTTCCCAAAATATATTACCACTCAGGTTGACTTATCTTGTTACATTCAAAAACCTACTCTGTCAAAGTAGCCCAGAGAGTACATACATAGAGCTCCTACTGTATCTATGTACATCCAACACTCCATTTTAAGTGTACAATTAAAGAATGGGCCCCACTTGTACTCGCCATCAAATTGGTATTGACTGATTAACACTTAAGTAAATTTTAATACTCACTCTAAGTCCACCTTGTGGTGGAGGCCCAGATGCAGCAATTTGTTTTTCTATTTTTTCCTTTTTCTTTCTCTTTTCTTCCACAGATTGAACATCCAAAATTCCCCGAGATGCAGCCTTCAAGCAATTGGGTAAGAGGTATAGAAATACAACAAAAATCAGTATCCAGTGGACAAAACATGTGTTTTTATTTGCTTTTTGCTGTTTAGATTGTTTTGGTGGGTAGCGTTTTTGTTTATTTTTGGTAACAATTAGAATATTTCTACAACAGCCTTACATAAAACATACTGTTATTTCCTCATTAGGTATTTTGCAACCATACAAAGTTTCCCCCATAAACTTACTTCACATGTGGCAATGTTTTATAAGGCACATACATTTTATCCCAAGGAAGTATGTTATTAAAGGAGTATCTCAACTTACAGAAGATATTAAGTTAATTTTCATATATTAAATGATGTAAATACACTAATGCAATTTATAAAAACATGGAAATCATTTTGAAAATGATTACCTTTAAATGTAAATTTTTAAGATATCTGACAATACTTAGAGAATACCACTAGCAATAGACATCTATGGAGAATAAAGTACAAACAATTATCTAAGTAGGCAGAATTTTATTTTTAATCTCACCTCCTTTTGTCTTCTCTCTGCAGCCTCTGCAAGCTTTGCTCTTTTCTCTTCCTAAGGAAAATGTGTAAAAAATATGTTCTAAAATAAAACCAAACATTATCATGGATAAACTATACATCTATAATTTATAGGTAGTATATAACATTTTACAAAAATATTTAGTACTGGCCTAAAATGTCCAAACAAAGAATGCCACTACTAGAATATTTATAAAATACTCAAATTTCTGAATTTCATTTTCCTAATCAATATATCTTCAAATCAGCACATGCTAAGATAAACACAAGCAGGTTGACCTATATAATCATTTTTTTTTCCTTTCCTTTTAAACAAAAAAGGCTTGCAAGCTAGTCAGGGCATAATAGAACAAACGATATTTAAAAACACAATGAGGGAAATGCATGTTTTGGTACTTTCAGTTCAAAGGAGGCTGAAGTAGGGTGGTGTTTGCAGGAGAGGCTCGTCAGCTAAATGGGCTAATCTTATGTAGGATGGGAATGATTGGATTAAATTTAATGGAGGTACTGTTCCATGTTGGGAAACAGTAAATATTGTATCTCTGTACCATGAAATACCTAATTATAAAATACGTAAGACAATAAGTAGCATTTTCTTGAGACTGGCATTAATAATTTCTCTATTTTACATACCACAATACATACATTCATCCACTGGACAAATATTCATTGAGCACCACTATGCTTTAGGAACTTTTCTAGATGCTGGGAATACAGCAGTGAAAAAACAGAAACAAATCTCTCCCCCCAACCACATGAAACTTAATTTCCAATGAGGGCACACAGACAAACATAATTAAGTAAATAAGTGTCTGTCAGATGGTAGAAAGTGCTTAGTGGAAATAAGTAATGGGAGGATGGGTGGGTGGTATAGCAGAGAGTATATTTTATTTAGGGTGGACAGGAAAAACTTCACCGATAAAGTGACATCTAAGCAGTCAGCCATCTGGTTATCAAGGGAAGAGGGTATAGCATGGGGATGGGGTGAAGGCTTAACAAATACTGACAGACTATACTGTATCAGCAGCCACATAAATAAAATTAACATCATTTAAAAGCAACAGCAGCAACAAAGACAAGTTGAACTTCCCCACACATCAGTTCCACGTCATTTTTAGTACCTGTAATCTAATGGCTGAAAAGTTAATGTACTTCTCTAAATATACCATTTTCTTCAACTAATTTTTAGCTAGATAGGAGAGGAATTTAGGTTTTCTACATTAACTCCCTGTAACGAGTACTAATGTACCAATGCAAAGATTCTGTTAACAACAGAAAGATACAAAAGAGAATAAATGAATTATTGTACTACATATCGCCTAGTTAAATTTGAATTGTAGATCAACGACAAATTATTTTAGTATAAATATATTCCAAATATTGTGTTGCACAAAGCTATATTAAAATGTATTCCTTAATTATCTGAAATTCAAATTTAACTCGGTAAAATTTGTTTTTTTTAAAAATTTTTTTGTTTTTATTTGTTAAATAAACAGCATTTTTATTTGTTAAATACGGCAACTTTACAAATTGTACATCTGTACTCATACACTCGTTTTTAAATGGAAGACCTTAAATAATGAGGTAAATACTAAAGAGAAATCATTAATAAATAAAATGTCCAATAAAGCTCCGGAGTATAAGCTACTTTAAGCACCTTTTTTTTTCTTGGAGTATTTTTTTATTTAATAAAATGTGAACATTGCCTATAAAAATAAATTTTAAATTAAAAAGTAGAAATTTTGTATATACTTTTCTTTCTTTAAACAGCTGGTACAGACACAGGAAAATGCACATCTCCTAGAATGTCAAAAACTTCAGTTCACGGAGAAAGAGGCATTTCTTTCTGCACCGTGACTCCATCTACCGCGTCTCCAGGGATGTCCCACAGGGAGCGCGTCTGCGTGAGCCGGCGTCCTACGAATGCCCAATTTTGCCCATGTCAGAGAAAGGTAGAAAGTCGCCAGAGCCGCCCTTGGACGATTTTTGTCACAGAAGTCGAGAGACCTACGTGGAGGCGGCGGCCCAGGTCTCCCCGGCGGGACCCCAGCGACCCTCCGCGCGTCCTCGCCGCCAGGGTCGCACCGGAGGGCTCTCGGGCCCGCGCCACGGCGGCCAACGGCCCGCAGCCCGGCCTCGCAGCGCTCCCGCCGCGAACAGGTGCGCGAGGCGCGGCCCGGCGGACGCGCTGCTACTCACCAGGTCCGGCGTGGGAGGCGCGGACTCCCCGGGGCAAGGAAAACACATCCCCATAGGGACGACACCAGAGGGGTCTCTAACCCGGTCCGCCCCAGGGCAGGCGGCGCTAAGTGCGCTGCGCGGTCGGACGCGCGTCCCGGATCTTCCGCGCTCGCCCCGCCCCCACCCGGGCCCGCAGCTCGGCTCGGCTCCTCCCCCACCGCCACTCTCCTCGGCCGCTGGCTCCGCCTCTCTGCGGTAACGCCCCCCTCCTCACGACTCCACTGAGTCAGCGCAGCTCGGCTCCGCCCCCCTGAGGCAACGCCCCAATCCGCACCCACGGAGGCTCTGCCGCGCCCGGCCCCGCCTAGCCCCGCCCCGCGAGCACCCGGCATAGGACTGAAGCCTCGCTGCCTGGGAACACCTGCAGCGAGCAGCGTGCAGGGAAGGGGTGGAAAAGCCTGCTTATGGTTCACAAAGCTCTTCCCTGCTAACCTTGCCCTGCCATGTACAAATGAGTGACACGGCTCTGGATGATTTATGCTACCTCTTTTGTGAAATGAAACTCTAGCCTCCAAGAAATTAAAGCCAAATTAACATCAGCACCCTTTGCTGCCTCCTTAGTGATGTTCAGTACTATTCCAGTTGAGAAGGCGGAACGTCAAACTCATCATTATGTTTTTGAACTCCGTCTCATCAATGCGGCATTAGTTGAGTTTTCCATTAGTTTCTGATATTTGGAATTCACTTATCCTTCCAAAAGCAATAAAAAAGTTTTTTATCTGTTCAGAAATATTTTAGTGAAAGCTTCTCAAATTTTAATAAGCCATGACTTTGGAGCCATGACTTTGGAGGCAGGGCCGGGGCGCAGTGTGATTCTTCTGCATAAGAATCACCTAGACATCTGGTTAAAATTTAGTTTCTGATTTAGCAAGTGTAGAGTGGGAGGTAAGATTTCATTTCTAGTAAACTCACAGGTGATGCTGAATTTACTGATTTCTTCTCCACACAAACGCTTTTGTTTAATTTTTTTTCTTGCATTCTATTAGTTATTCCTGCTTGTTGGAAAATTTTCAAACATTACAAAAAGGCAGGTTGTAAAGTGACAGTTAATGTCTCAATACATTGTTAACATTTTGTTGTATATTTTTAAAGGTTGATTTTTTAATAGATGTGTAATTTACATATACTATCATGCACCTATTTTAATTTTACAGTTGGCTGAGTTTTAACAAACATGTAATCACTATCACATTCAAGATGTGTAAAATTTCCATCACTCCCAAAACTTCTCTTATGCCCACTCCCAGGCAATCCTCTATTCCATACTTGGATCTAGCAAACCACTAGTTTGTTTGATATCACTATAGTCTTTAAGCAGTTTCACATGAATGGAATATACAATGTATAAGTTTTGCATATGGCATAATAGTTTTGAGATTCTTTCATGTTGTTGTATAATATGGTGGTTCATTCCTTAATCAATAAGGACTGATACTTCCTTAATACTTAATACTGAGTGTTATTCGATTTCGTGGACCTTTGTAAGGGTAAGTACAAATCTATAAAGAAAAGTGAATTTTCTTTATCCCCTTCTTTTTAGAATTGCGTTTAGAAAACTTGAAATTTTAAGTGCCATCTATGTCCCATTGAGATTTACGTAAAATGTTTTAAAAAGCTAAATAAGCCTCTTTTCAGTTTTGTATCCTCAGAATATCTTTGGAGGTCTAGTAGCCTTCTCCTAGAAATGGAAACATCTGGAAGAGCAAGACCTGCCTCCTTCTCTTCATGGAAATTCAAAGACTAGGCACTTGGCTCCAAGATGTAGCTGTCTGCTTGTCAAAAGTTGTATTCTTTCCTTTAGATAAAGACAATTAACATGTCTCTACTGAATTATATCAGCCAGGTTCAATAAAGTGGTGAGATGTTTTTTTCATTGCAATCACTGTAGCAGATTGCCTCTGATACAAATAACAGTTGGTCTAATGTTTATTAAAAGATAGAACTCCTTATCTTCTGCCTTTGTGGAGAAGTTTTCTGTATTGGCAGGAGATTTGTAAAAACTGTTATTAATACTCTTTCCATGATTTAATTATTTCTTCAACAGTTTCCATGGTTTGTTCATTGATTTGCCTATTAATGGGTATTTGAGTTATTTCCAATTTTTTTGCTATTATGAATAAATTTTCTTGTATAAGTCTTTATATGGACATATGTTTTCATTAGTTTTGGGAAAACCTAGGGATAAAATTGCTAAGTCAAATATTAACATTGTATGAAGCTGCTAAACTTCCAACTAGGAATATATTTTACATTCCTATGAGGAATATATGAGTTTATTTCACCTTGGTATTTTCAGTTTTTACAATTTTAGTCATTCTAATGGGGCTGTACTGGCATTTTATTGTGGTTTTATTTTTAAATAAATTTCACTGAGGTACAAAATACAATGCACACATCCACATTAGGTGTTCAGTAGCCCCCCCATCCATGGTTTCACTTTCTGCAGTTTCAGTTATTGATGATCAACTTCAGTCCAAAATATCAAATGGAAAGTTCCAGAAATAAACAATTTGTAAGTTTTAAGTTGCACATCTTTTGGAGTAGCTCATACAATCTCACACTGTCCTGCTCCATCTTATCCAGGATGTGAATCATCCCTTTCCCCAGCATACCTACCCTGTATAGGCTACCCACCCATTAGTCACTCAGTAGCCATGTCTGTCATCAGATTGACTGTCACAGTACCACAGTGCTTGTGCTTGTTACCGTTTTACTGAATAATGGCCCCAAAGTGCAAGAGTAATGATGCTGCCATATTGCTATCATTGTTCCATTTTGTTATTAGTTGTTCATCTCTTATTGTGCCTAATTTATAATTTAAACATGCTCATAGATATGTATTATTATATACGGGAAAAAACATAGCATAGCCAGTTATTGATCAGGATGGTCTTGCAGGGAGCAAAGGCTCCTGGATCCCTAAAGTTTCACTGAGAAATCACTGATGTGAGGCATATAAATTAATAGAAAAAAAGACATGCAAATTTATCTAACGTGTACACTGGAGCCTTCAGAATGAAGACCCCGAAGATACAGAGGAAATTGTCCATTTTTATGCTTAGCTTCTACAAAGTATGGACAGCCATGTAGAAATGACTGGACAAAAAGGATATGGTTTAATGCTAACAAGCTGCATGGGGAAACCTAGCAAGGCCTGTCTGTCTCAATTCTTCTTGGCTTTGAGCATGCATTCCTTCCTTCTGTGTGGGGGGCAGGGTCCTTTCTCCAATGGGCGGGTCTTATGGTCTACAGTCAAACAAGGTAGATCAGATAATTACTTTATGGCTAGTTTTTACATAGAATAATTTTAGGTTTTTTGGCTGGCTTTGGGGGAGAAAAGAGGGTTCTGGTTTTTATGACCCACCTTGGGGAAGAGAGGTTCTAGTTTCTATGGCTAGTGTCAGGGAAGATAGGACTCAGGAGCAAGAGGGCAGGAGAAGGTCAGAGAACTTTTGCATCTGAGGCTGCTTCTGAGGCCTTCATTTTGGGGCACTGTTTTCTGAGCCCTATCAGCCTAATGTTTCCCTTAGCTTGACTAAAGTTGAGACAGGTTTCTTTCAGATGATTGGCCTCTGACTTCCCTATTTTTAGACCACTTACTTTTAAAAACTAGCAATTGTAAATTCTTTCTCTTCCCATTTCAGATGTAAATATTCTCTTAGCCTGTTACCAGTTTTGCAACCCAGAGATATCTTTATTAAGGGCCTGGGTGACTTCTCTTTGAAGTGCAATAATTAAGAAAGGTAGTCTCTAATCTCCTATCTGCTAGTCTCTTTGAGAGAGTAGGAGCCTAACTTCTCTAAGCACCAATGAGCAAATACAGATGGTCCAATCCTATTGGCCAACCAGCCCTAATATCTCACAGTACTTTTCTACTAGGTTTCAGTGCTTGAAATCTCTCCTGCCTTTTGTTTCATTAGAATAAAGTCCTTTGTCTCTCCCCTATTACAATAATCTTGCATAAAGCCTCCTTTTCCTATTTGTCAGGTGCAAATTTTCTTTGACATTAGTTTTTTTTTTGACAATTATACGTACTCATGTAAACAACCTAAGGAAATATAAAACATTTCCATTACCCCAAAAGGTTACCTTGTGCTCTTTTCATTATTCAAACTGTCCAATCCTAAACATGCTTAGTTTCCTTATCTTGCTTCTCCCATTCCTTCCCAGGAAAACCTTAATAAAGTCATCTGGCCACAGGTTCTCTCTTTCTGCCTGGTTTTCTTGCTTCTGCATTTCCCTGTGTGCCCTAGATAGCATGACATGCCTCCTGTTTCCAGGATATTGTGACTATTATAAAAACCTGTTCCTTCATCACAATCATTTTCATGTCTGCATGTCTTAGCATACCTGATTAAAACAATCCCCAGAGACATTTTAAAACAGCTTCATAAAATGAGTTGGGCACATTCTTTCTTCCTCTATTTTCTGAAAAAGTTTGTGTAAGACTGGTTTAATTTCTTTCCTAAATCTTTGACAGAAATCACCAGTGTACCCATCTAGGACTGAACAATCCCTTATAGAAAGGTTTTTAATTTCAATTTCAAAAATATATATTAAATTTTCTATTTTAATCCCCTCTTACATTTATGCTAATAGTTATTTGTGTCTTTTCTTTCATTTTTGATCAATCCATCTATTAAATACATGTTAATAAATTAAGAATTTATTAAATTGATCTTCAAGAACACTGAAAGGGATGGCCTTGCAAAAAATAACAGTAAAATACCTAATCCTACAGTTTCCCCAGTCAGTGGTTAAAGATCAATCCTATGAGTTCTCTCACTAACAGGTACCCTGCAGGAGTTCTGTTTTGCACAACTTCTGGAAAGAGCTGAATGAACGGAAAAGAGATGTAAATCTCTCTCTTTCAAAATTGTTTTTTGAGAATTTCCTTTTACAGAGTTCCTGAATAAACAGCAGAAGAATGAGCTACAGCCTCAATCATATCTCCAGGACGGAGTCACATCTCCTGTGATAATTCCTTCTCCAAGGAAAGATAGGAAAACAAGTTTTAGGCACACATTTTCGTTACATAAATTGCTTTTGTACAATTTGAGTCGAAGTTGTAAGTGTGCCCATCCCCCAGATAGTGTGCATTGTACCTATTAGGTGTGAATTTAGTACCCACCCCCAGGGCTTTACTGCCTGGCCCTGTGGATAAGCCAAAGAGTAAAAGGATCTGACTTTGCTGAGTTTCACCCTGTTACACACAGCTTAGCATTCAGCAAAGACTCAATGCAAGCAATATGCAGATCTACAAAGTTCTCTGAGTAGTTCTTTACTCTGGAACCCTTCCCTATAATTTCCAGATAACCTAGGCTTCCTGAATTTTTATTTCTGTTCATCAACTTGTCTTCACCTCAGGAAAATTGCTGTATCTGCTTATGATCCTTTTCCCTGCACCATGATCTGTAATGCTTCTCTCCAAGCAGTAAATGGGTAATTATAGGACTCATCTTATTTCTCTTATCTCAGGAATCACAGTCCTTTCTGATTTCTGTCTAATTTTTGGAAAGCCATTGTTTTTAATATTTTGTCCTGTTTCCTAGTTGCTTACTGTGGGAGCATAATTCTGGTCCATCCACCATGTCCAGTAGCAGAATTCCCTGTACCACACTTTAAATTACATTTGGGAGAATGAAAGTCAGTCACCAAATATAATGTTCATGTTAATCCAAGAATTTATAATTCTTTAATTTATAAAATAATGATGATACTTCCATTTGCATGTTAGAAATTACTTATGTAATTAAGAAAGCATTTTAGAGAGACACATATGATTATTATTAGTTACATACATAAAAGTAATATTTTAATTCAGTATTCAAATTTTACCTTAAATGAAAATTTTAATTACAGTATGACTTACCTGCAGTATCAACACGCAACATAATGTTAACACATAATGCTCTCTCCTTGAACTGTTTAAAGAATTTAAACATTTTGTTTAAACCCAAGCCATTATAAATATACAGCAGATGATATCTGGTTTCCCCCTATTATTAAAGCATAATTCTAAATATCTAAATAAGTCATGAATTTCTTTGCAAAATTTTAAACATGAGAATAAGATTTTCAAAAGCCTACCTACACGTATTCACTATTATTTGTTGAAAAGCAGTGAATCTCAAATTTACCACAAGAAAAAAAAAGTGGTAGTGAGATAAGGTATTTAATAAAATTTTAGAGCCTGTAGCTTGGATATTAAATCCTTCTACTGTGTTTATTTTGCTGAAATGGCAGAGTGTTGCCTTTATTTTTCAGATGAAGTCAAATCATGATATGCCAGTTGATGTTAGAAATCCACATATTTTGGTCTGGAACATGGTTTCTTTCATATGGACTCCTGCTTTATCAAGTTGACCACTAGAAAGATTAAAATACAAAAGGAAAAAGAAATTCAATTAAAATTTATATAAGGAAAGATTATACATGTTATATATTATTTTGAAAAGGTCTCCAGGGGAAGTGTTTTAAAAAGTACTATTAGAAACTATCCTTAATAGCTAGAAATGCCATTCTAAACTAAAGTAAGGGCACATTCAGATAGAAGCCAGATAGGAAAAGCATTATCATCAAATACATCATATCTGGAGATGGATATAACATAAAACAATTCTCTATGAGTCTGAAAATAAATACTGCAAGCAGGAAGAATTTGAAGAAACCCAATATATCAGTTTGGAGAAAGGTCAAAGGAAATAAAAACATAAAGGAAATGGCAGAGACATTAAATGTAGGGCTTCTCTTTTCCACGTCTTATGTTCTGCGAGTGCCTGAGAAAGAACATTCTAGGTATCTGTTGGATATGTTTATGTTTTAAAATGACTCAAATGAAGTGAGCAACAAATTAAATAAATGAAAAATGAAAAAAGTACATACATCAGTATTGGCAGGAATCTAACCTTAAAATAATATTTTAGGAAAATTTTAATATTCATGAATACATATAATTAATAATATCATTAGAGAAATATTTTATTATATAGACTTTAAACAGAAAAAAAAACAAAAAATACTTTTCTGCTCACAACTGGTATTCTAGCTGTATACATTCGAGAGGTATTCATCATACATCCTCTGGGCACAACTCATTTGTCAATAAGGTACTTATTTACATGGACTCAGGCCTTTATTTTCATCCCCAAACATTTAAGTTGTATGAATGCTGTTATTGTATTTTTTCTGAACTCAAATATCAATTTAAGCAGAAAAAAATGAGAAGAGGGTATTAGTAGTGGTGTTGCTTGTTACAAAACATTTTTTGCAAAAGGATAAAAGAATAAAAGGTAAAAGAAGAATCAGCATAGTAGAAAGCAGTGTTACTCTGTGGTCTGGTTTCTGGTGCAAGACTTACATTCATTATCACTTTGAGACAAGATTGGTAGAAAAATTAAAAGTAACCATTTATGTTCATGTAGAACAATTTTACACTGCTATGACATTTTAATTGGTTGCATGTTAAAAAATTATCAATCCACAATGGCTTGCAAGTTAAAGCAAAATAAAACAAGGCTGGTATTTGGCCACATCTGAGAAACACTGAGTGTTTGAGCTGAAATAGGAGATACTATGTATCTTGGTCAATATATAGAAGAAAGACTAGAATAGGATTTTCATTATTCTTTAGAGAGTGAAAAGAAACCCTTGAGCATAATGTGTGTTTTCGGCCTTTGAACTCCTACATGTTCTTTCTCAAAAGAAAGGTGTATTTTCTCTTTTATAAGTTATCATAGCTTTCATAACTGCCTAATACTACCAGGAGAAATTACATAGATATTCCAAAGACAATTCCAGAATCTTTGTACTAAGGAGAATAAAAACATAAGTATCAGATTATCTCAAAATTTTCATATGTAATACATTTTATTTTATATATTCATATTGGTGAAACATTTAAGTTTTCTGTGAAAGCCCAAATGAATTGGTAGGATTATTGACATAGAACAATTTTGCAGACATTTCTATAAAATACATCTGACCATTCAGGGAAGAAAGGGGGAGCTGTTTAAATGAAAACCCTAAATGGTTTGTGGTTGAGGGGCAAGTGACAAAAGCAAAAGATTGATGGCAAAACAAGGTATCTGAAATGGGAAAGGGAAAGAAAGAATAACTAAACCATGTGGGAATGAATCAAGAGGTGAAGGCTTCAGAATTGGTGACAATTGTCCTGTGCCATAGAGGTGGTCTCAGGAATCTCATCTCTTTTCTCCCTTGTATCCCATATTATTATACTTTATACTAAGGGAAAACCGTGAAGGTGTAAAATATGTTATATGGGTATATATTAATGCTTGAAAGAGACCGTGATTATGGAGGTGGGATTACAAACACTAATACATCAGCAAGGGAGGGGCTTTGTAGATATTTAAGGTAGTACAGTAACTGTAATATAGTTGATAACCCTGGGTTTCTGTGTGGTAATGCATAAGTTCCCTTCACTGTGCAAAAATAAATGGTAAACAAAGCCAAGGGACTGGACTTTTCTTTATAATATGCATTTACTCCAGAAACTCAGAGAGGAGAGCAAGTTGTATAAATTACTCTAGAAACTCAGGGGGAAAGGAAAATTGCAGAAAGAGGATCATCACAGTCTAAAAAAAAAAGGGAAGTACTTTCTTTCATACTCAGAGAAGCTCAGTTATGAAAAACTCTATGCCATAAACTTGGAAACTTGTATGAAATTGACTAACTCCTAGAAAGTATCAATCTACCAAAACTCACACAAGGAGAAATGTATAATCTGAATAGGGCTATTATCTATGCAAGAAATTTAATCAATAATTAACAATCTTCCAAAACAGAAAGCACTAGGCCCCGATGGTTTCACAAGTTATTCTACCAAACATTTAAAATTAAAATTACACTAATTCTCTACAACATCTTGCCGAAAATAGAAGCAGAGGGAACACTTTCTAAGTCATTGTATGAAGCCAGCATTATCTTAATACCAAAACTAGAAAGAAAAGATAATATAAGAAGGGAAAATGACAGAGCAATATTTCTCATGAACATATATATCAAATTCCTCAACAAAAGATTAGCAAATTGACCCAATGATGTATAAAAAAATTATACACCACAACCTGGAATTTATCCCAGGAATGCCAGGCTGGTTCCAAAATCAATTAATCTAAAAATCAATTAATGTAATCTATCACATCAACAGGCTAAAGAAGAAAAATCATATGATCATATCAATAGATGCATAATGGCCCTATAACACCCAGTTATGATAAAAACTCTCAGAAAAATATAAATAGATAAAAATATCCTCAACTTAATAAAGAACACCTAAATAACATCTATACCAAACATTATATTTAATGGTGAGAAACCAGATGCTTTTCAGCTAAGAACAGGAACAAAGCAAGGATATCTCTTTCACCACTTCTGTTCAGCATCACACTAGAAGTCCTAACTAATGCAGTAAGACAAGAAAAGGAAATAAAAGGTACACAGTTTGAGAAGAAGAAATAAAACTGTCTTTATTCAGAAATGACATGATTATCCATGTAGAAAATCCCAAAATATTTCCAACAACTATAACAATAACAGAAATTAAAAAGCTCCTAGAATTCATAAATGATTATAGTAAGGTTGTAAGACACAGGTTTACAGAAAATTCAATTGACTTCCTCTTACCAGCAATGAATGGTGTGAATTTGAAGTTTAAAAAGCACACAGTTTACATTAGCACCAAAAAAAAAAATTAAATGCTTAGGTATAAATCTATGAAAATATGTACAAAATATGGATGAGGAACACTACAAAAATCTAAGGAAAGAAATAAAAGATGATCTAAACAAATGGAAGAAACTCTATGTTAACTTATAGAAAGACTCGATATTGTTAAAATGTCATTTCTTTCCAAACTGATCCAAGAATCCAACACAATCCTAATCAAAACTACAGAAAGTTACCTTGTGAATTTCAACAAACTGCTTATAAATTTTATATGGAAATGTTAAAGAACCAGAATAGCCAACATAGTATTGAAGGAGAACAAAGTCAGATGACTGACATTATCTGATTTTAAGAATTACTGAAGCTATAGTTATCAAGAGAGTGTGGTTTTGGTGAAAGAAAAGAATTCAGTGAAACAGAATAGAGATCTCAGAAATAGATCCACACAAATACAGTCAACAGATCTTTAACAAGGAAGCAAAGTTATACAAGACAGAAAGGATAGTCTTTCCAACAAATGGTGCTAGAACAATGTGACATCTACATGTGGAAAAAAAAGAAAAAAGCCTAGACATTAACCTTACACTTTTCATTAACATTAACTCAAAATGGAGCACAGACCTAAATGTAAAATACGAAAGGGTAAAATCTCTAGACAACAATACCATAGAAAATCTATGTGACCTTAAGTTGGGCAATAAGTTTTCAGATACACAAAAAAGCGTGATCCATGAAAGAAGTGGTTTATAAGTTGGATTTCATTAAAATTAAAAACTTCTGCTCTGGGAGAACACTGTTAAAAGAATAAAAAGGTGAGTCACAGACTGGGATAAAATATTTGCACAACATATATCTGATAAATTACTGGTGTCCAAAATATA